>CANYCX014809291.1:0-18317 GCA_948193385.1 Breynia disticha f. nivosa | reverse complement strand
GAAAATTTCTAATGTTAAAAAAAACTTGTTTATAAAATCGAATCAAACAAAATCAAAATATTTTTGTCATCCAAAATACTAACATTTATCTAAAAAGTATTTCAAACAAAGTTCAACTAAAATCATAAGATAAAAGATTTTTTAATGCGGATTGAAGTTTGACTGGGTATAATATTGTTACACTTAAAATTATTTTAAGAATTTTTTGTTTTAATTTGATAAATTTAAAATTCATGTTTATTTACGAAAGTCCATAAAATATTTTAAAATTTAATTTTGTTAAATAAAATTTTATTTAATAATTTATTTCATTGTTTTGAATTTTACTTAAGTCAAGCTGACTCTTAGTAAAATATAACATATATCTATTTTATTACATAAAGATTTAAAAAATTTTAAAATAATCAAATAATTTCATAAACATATGTATAGACTATAGTTTTATAAGTTACAATATATATTATTTAATATACATAAAATACAATATGTATTTATTTTATTATTTGAAATATTTAAAAATTATTCAAATCACTCAAAATATTATATAAATATATGTATAAGAGTATATAAGTCACATGAGCCTGTTTATAAATATTTAAACGAGTATGTTCATGAAAACTTAAATGAGTTTGTTCACGAGCTTTGCCTATCCGAACTTTTGAGTGTTCAAGCTCGGCTCGTTTATAGAACGAGCCTAAATTTCTGTTTTAACTTGACTTATTTACGAACGAGCCGAGTCACGAACGAACTTTTACCGAGTCGAATGTCGAACCGCTTGCGTTCGGCTCAACTCATTTACACCCTAATGATTTGTGAAACAAAAGTGGTTTCTAATATTTAATAATATTGAATATAAGAAAAAAGAAGCTTGGTTGAACTAAAGTATAAATTTAATTAGAAATGAAAATGGGACAGATCGGGATTGGATTATGATCTCGTTACTCCCGTTTTGCGAATTTTTTTCATTCTTTGTTTCCATCACGTAACTCGGTTTACGAAATTAAAATCTCATCTTCATGCCGTTGAAAAATATAAAATCCGTCTCTGCTCCGCCCGTCTTTTATATATATAATTTTTTTTATTTATAAAATGTATATTTCTTTATAATTATAATAGTCTAAAATATCTAATTACAATATAATCAATTTTTGATTTAAGAATAAAATATAATTGCTTAGATTATTTTTTTTAATAAAATACCTAAAGAAAACATAATATGTTTTATATTATATTATATATATTATATTATTTTTATATATGTTTTTATAGTGTGCGAGAAATGAGACTGGTATAGTAAATACAAATCCCGCCTTGTTTTTCTTATTTTTAATTTCAAGTTATTCTGTGTCCGGCCCCATTCCCCTTCAAATATTAAAAAATCATCCTGTTTAAATTGTATCGGATCGAATTTCTACGGATATAGATTTTGTTGTCATACCTATATTTAATTCATTACAAGCAATCTTCCAGTTCTAATATAACGCATCAACCACCTGCTGTGCTAACTGCTTCTCTAGCTTGAGCATGTAAATATTTTCTTATATACTAAAAACATGCGGGATAGACCTTCTAGAAAATAAGTTTCGACTTTAATATATATTTTTTTCGTAGTATTTTAAGTGCTAATTTTTTGTTTATTATATATTTTAAAAATTTTTATTTAACACAGTAATTTTTATAATTTTTTGTTATATTAAAATTATATAAAAGAATGCCATAAATTATATGAAATAGATATTTATTAAAAATATGAATTTTTATTATTAATATATGAAAATATTTTAATAATATTTTTATAAATAATCATGTTATATAAAATAAATATTTATTAGAAATATAAATTTTTATTATTAATACATGAAAATATTTAATAATATTTTTGTAAAAAATTAATTTATAATATTTATTTTGAGACAATTAAAGTGTATTTTGTGATATTTAAAATGAGACAGAGAGAATAATATAATTTGGGGTGAAGCTGAGTTTGGAAAATTCCAGGTTGTGCGCGTCGCTTAAAGTAAAAGACGGCGCCGTTTATTCCATGAAACGTCATCCACATTTATTCCACGTCGAAACCTCTTAACCAACAACACAACGCCACGTGTCCTTCAACACAGTCCTTTTCCAACACTAAGATTCTTGTAATAACAAAAATACTCTCAAAGAGCAACTCTCACCCAAAACTTACGCTTCACTGGTTTGAGATAGAATCCCAACCATGTCTTCGTTCGTCGAGTCAACTCGCCCTTTCGAAGGTGAGTATGATGGTGACTCGGTCAAGGACTCATTTGGAGACTCCTCTTCTCCGATCTTTAATCAGCCATATGGAGGCGATCGTGGTGTGCTCAGTCCTAATCAGAACGGAGTATTTAGTGTATCGGACGGTCCCATTTTGCCTGAGATGGGGCCGGAGGAAGGTTATGCACTGAGAGAGTGGCGCAGGTGAGACTTTTTTCGGTATTTAATAAATCTATAGTTAAATTAGTTGTAAAAATATAATTAAGTTAGTTGTAAGGAGTAGTTATGAGCATAAATTGCTGCAGGCAAAACGAGATTAGATTGGAAGAAAAGGAAAAGAAGGAGAAGGAGATGGTGCTAGAGATCATAGAAGAAGCTGAGGAATACAAGAGAGAGTTTTACAAGAAGAGAGAATTAGCTGTTGAGAAAAAGAAAGCATCTAATAGAGAGAAAGAGAAGGTAACAAAGAAGCAATAAATTTTTTGAGGAGCTAAGTCTAACACGATGCTGGATTTGTTTTTAGGGTTAGGTTTCACTCTAAGATTATGTAAATTTAGCGTCAAAAAATAAGCGGTAAAAAAATAGTCGCAAAATACCACGGATGCTAAATTTAGCGTTCACATAGTTGTAGAGGGGCGCGAAGCTGAACAATAAGATGAGAAATTTTGGAAGTTCATTTAAAGATCACTTAGACGCTAAATTCAGTAAGCATGTGGTCACTAAATGCACAAAATATTTTGGGAATTAATGGTAGCTAAAAACTCCGCCACCAGATTAGTGGGGCGAGAATTTTTAGCTGGTGTAATTAGCGTTCATGTAGATGTTAAACACGCTAGTGTTCTGCGTTTTGGCGCTCAATTTTTTGTGACCAAAATTTAGTTGCTAATTGCATTTAGAGACTGAATTTGAGTAGTTAGCGAACAAAATTTTTGGCTGCTAAATTTTTATAGTGTTTACTTCTATTGTTCATCTTGCACCTGATTTTTAATTGAATGTCAGGAATTTCTGGAGAACCAAGAGAAGTTTCATGCAGAAGCGGAGAAGGAATATTGGAAGGCAATAGTGGAACTAATTCCTCGAGAGGTTCCGGTTATTGAGAAAAGAGGGAAGAAAGATAAGGAGAAGAAGCCATCAATTGTAGTAATTCAAGGACCAAAGCCAGGGAAGCCAACTGATATGTCAAGAATGCGTCAGATACTTCTGAAGCTCAAACATAATCCTCCTCCTCACATGATCAAGCCTAAACCACCACCCGCAGCTGCCGCGGAGGCCAAAAAAGATGACGCTAAGGCGGCAGCGCCTGATTCTGTTGCTGTGAGTGCCGCAACTCCGAGCTCTAATTCCAAGAAACCTGAGCCATAGCCATAGTTTTCTCTTGTTGCAGTCAATGCTGCTTGAGAGGAAGTGTGTGTGAATACAATGCATTCAGTTCATCCCATAAGAAGTTTAGTGTAGATAAGCATAATGACTTCTAAAATTTGTATCGGATCGTAGGATTGAATTAATAAAGCCTTAATTAATATTAATGCACAATCAGACTCGTTAAGCACTCTATTAATCTATCTTTAACGAAATTCTACCTTTCCTATAAAAAAGTTGTGAATAATGTACACCTGTAAGAGGACGAAAGGATGGGAAGAAATGGTCGATACCTCACCGTGGAAGCATCTGTGTAATGCTAGGAGAACTATCAATGGTCGGAGGAGGATCCACCGCTTTCTTGCCTTTGTTTTGGTGAGATGAAATCTCCTCGGAGCTACCGCTGGCAGCGTCCTTGCTGCCAGCAGAATGCTGAGAGGACCGCGCCCTGTACAGCCCTGGTTCGGTGAGCGCCTTGTCGTTGAGGTGGACATCTTTGGAAAGCATTTCTAAGACTTGTTTCATGCTTGGTCTATGTTTTGCAGCTGCCTGTGTGCAGAAGAGTGCAATCTTAATGAACCGGGTCACCTCACCTTTTGGATACTCTGTCAGTTCTGGATCAACAATATCCAGAAGCCTTTCTTCCATTCTCAATTTCCAGGTCTGCAAGGGCACGCAAATCTAACGTAACGTACGATATCCAATATGAAGGAAGCTATAAAATATAGAACAAATAGACCATTAGCAGTTATAGTAATCCTAAGGCAGGCATGAGAGTCCCATCAGACTGATTTTATATCAACTTGTACTAATCCTACTCTTCATCTTCAGTAACACATCGTGTTTGGTATAGAATGAAAATGAATTTGATTAAATTCATAAAAAATTAGAATTGTAAATCCAATTCAATTGTTTGGTGTAACATGTCAATTATGTGATTTTTAATACAAATTTTGTTTGGTATATTAAAATCCTAGAATGATTTATATGTTACGACTAAAATATCTTTATTAAAAAGATGTAGAAAAAAAAAGAATGCTAATTTTGTAAATAACTTTCCATTTTGGATTTGAAATTTTAAATCTTATCATTTTAGCTTGAATTTACAAATCCATCATTTTAACACATTTTCAATTCTTTCATTTGCAAATTCAAAATTTCAATTTTTTAAAAAATGCAAACCAAACAACAAAATTTAGAATTAGAAATTAATTCCAAGCAAATCCTCAAATTTTTTCCATACCAAACACACTCGATGTAAAACTCATATGTGATGAAAAGAAATACATAGTACTCTTCGTAAATGGCCAACGGGATATCGAACTTCATGCAAATGGTGAAGAAATATGGCTAGAAAATCTACGATTTTAATTTTCTGATGGGAAGAGAAAAAACTTTTGGTCCAAAACTCTAAAATAACATGCAGACAAGAAATAACAGGAAAAACAAACTAAGTAGTTGATAGAGTCCCACGTGAAAAAAGATATAAGTCAAATGTACAATATATATATATATGTGGGGCTCTCCCTCTCTCTATCGGCTAAGGTATTAATGGGAGTGACCGGCCCAAGAAAGGGTGTTCGATCAACCATTGAGCCTTGGTTATATCCATGCGTGAGTGTCAGTTGGGCATTGGTTGATAGAGGGAGGGTGGAGTGGTATCGTATGAGTAAACAACTCGAGAGTAGACATAGCTATTATCCTAACTTCCTAAGCAATGGAAGGAGAAGAGAAATACCCATTCAACTAGAACCAACAGTTCTACTCCAAATGCTGACTTACTGCTACTTCGCCCGCTTATTATCTCAAGTAAAAGCACTCCAAAGCTGTACACATCAGCCTTCTTTGTAAGCTGGCCTAACTGGGCATACTCTGGAGCCAGATATCCTCTGCATATGAATAAAGATTATTACCAGTGTGCATGATAGAAGCGCCGTGAACGGAGATGACAAAAATGAAACAAAATTGAACACCGGCGATGAAAAAAATCAAGCAACGTTCTCAGAAACTGCACAACAGGCTTGAGTACAACATGTGAAGCCTCAACAAGAGGTTAAACAGGAACAACTCGAGAGAAACCAAGAAATTCTGAAACTAATGAAAGGACCCTTACATTGTTCCAGCAACTCGAGTACTAACGTGAGTGACATTGTCCGGGAAAAGCTTTGCCAACCCAAAGTCGCTTATCTTAGGCTGCAAATTTCTATCAAGAAGAACATTGCTGGCCTTTATATCCCGGTGGACAACAGGTGGATTAGCTTCCTCATGAAGAAATGCAAGAGCAGCAGCTGTGCCGCGGCAAATAGCACTTCTTGTTGGCCAGTCCATAAAAATATGCTTGCCTTTTGAACCTGTGAATTATGAACATTCAAGAAAGAAATTTTGACATGAAAATCCAACCGTAAAGTTGTTCACCTTAAAGCACAGGCAGACTAAAACATCATTAACAGACAAGGAAGGTATGCCACGGCAGGACTTAACAGGTATAGTAATTCATCTCAACATTTGGATATTTACCAAGTAAAGAAGTAGCAAGGCTGTTATTCTCCAGATACTCGTATAATAATATTCGATTACCACCCTCAACACAACAGCCAATGAGTTGAACAAGGTTCGGATGTCGTATTTTAGATATCATATTAATTTCCGTCATGAACTCGTCCGTTCCTTGTTTAGATTCTGCAGAAAGGGACTTGACAGCAACTGGAGTACCATCTCTAAGAATTCCCTGGACAAATAGATAACAAAAACAACCAAGAATTCTTAATTATCCTCAATAACAGAAGTGTTCAGGCAGAAGTTTGAAGTGAAACTAGAGAAGTTAAGTGAAATTGCTCACCTTATAAACAACGCCAAAACCACCTCCGCCTATTCTGTTCGAAGGATGGAAATTCCCTGTTGCCGATCTCAGCGAATTGTACGAAAATTGCCTCACATTGTCTGTGGCAATCTCTAGCATGGATAAACAAATTCAAAGCACTGTGAGCTCCTTCTGCATTCACTCCATAAAGGAGAGTGCACGAACCAATTTGAAAACAAAGTCAATTCAAATTTTCTGCAGTGATTTGAAAACTACAGAAGACAGGCAATATATAGAACTGATCTGTGATTAACCTGGAACTCAACTATTGAATGAACATTTTCAACAAAGAAAACTCGGATTATTAGCAAAATTTCAATCAAATCAATGATCTGCTAGAACCAACAAAAAAGATTTCAATTTTCCTTTCGAGAAGTGCAAAATTCTGCAATAACGATGAAACTGCATGATTGTGAACAGTTTATACTATAAAGAAAGAAAGTCAACATAAAATCAGAAAATTCTTCAAATGGCATTAATTGATCAAAAGCATCAAACCAACAAAATTTTACAACAAACTGATCCAACCTTATCCCTACCTCTTGCCTGAGACTGGTTTTGACTATCATTCTCTTTACAGAAACTCAATATACCAAAGCAACTACAACTCATCTCTCTCTATCTCTTCACCAAATCCCACAATCACATCTCTATTTTTTCAACCCTGGAAGCCATAACAGAGAAAAGAAAAATAACGACATCATCACTGCACGATGACAGGGAAAGGAAGAAGAAAGAGATGATCAAACATATGAAACCAACATAAACAACTCAACAACCAACTCAAAACCACCAACAATAAATAATAGTATATTAATAAGCAGAAGAAAAAGAGCTGACTATTTTCGCAGCCACTTGTCTAGTTGTCTTTGACATTCCAGCCAGCCTTAAATTTACAATCTTTTTGTCAAGAAAGCATTCAAAATGGTAGTTATAGTGGCAAACAAGAAGAAGTTGTAAAAGAATGCAACAAGGATGGACAGGAGCAATAAATAAGTTGAAGTAAATGAAGATGCAGCAAAAGTTGAGATTTTTAGAAAAGTTAGGAAAGCAAGTGGTGGAGAAATAACAGAACAGCAACGTTACACCTACCCACATTACTAAACTCTAATCACTACCTCTGTTCTGTACTTAGCTAGCTTCAAAGTCCGTGTTGAAACTGTGCCTTGTTTCGCCACTCACCAAGTGGAGATTGTTCATGCAAGGAAAAGTATTACTAGTATTCTTGGATACACGCAGCTGCGCTCCGACATGGCTTGTGGAATTAAAAATCCGGCCTGTTAAATCAGTTTAGATTACGTTAAAGATTGGAGAGATTAAATTTGGTAAAAACCAATAGTTGAATTAGTAACCAAATGACGACTCAGTCTGATTCGTTCAACTTATTTGAAGGTCCAAATTCCATTTTTGTTTTCGACCAAAGTAAAAGGTAAAAGTTCAAATTCCAGGTAAAACGAAGAAGAGTTAAACGTTTGAATAAGAAGATTGTTGAATGTTGGAGTTGTAAGTTCAATACCAATGACTATGAGCTGCAATTTTATTTATTAAATAAACATAAATATTTTGTTATCTGTAAATTCTTACTAACTGCTACATATTAATCAATTTTTTAAAAAATATTGACAAAATTGAGGATGTTGGATTTTGGTTGTTTGAGAGTACTTGCGGAATGAAGGGTTAGCTAAGTCTGTGTTTCTACCGATCTCGACAAAACTTTTTATAATTGAGAATTTTCTCAGCCTGATTATGAGTTGTGCTTCCACTAATTATCATTAAACTCTTCGACTAAGAATTACAATAATTAATTTATTAGACTCAGTGTCTCTGCGGTAACTCTGTTGAAGAGTAACCAAGGTACAAGGTATAAAATATATTCGTGATTAGTATAAAATTTATAAAATAATAATAATAATAATAATAATAATAATAAAGGAAGGTAGAAGTGTAGAGGAAAAGGAGATTGACAAACCATCAGGTCTATGCATTTGCATCCATCGCTTTTCAAATTACCATGAAATAAATGAAGTCAGAATACATAATCGAGGATTTTGTCAGTCATAGTTTTTTTACGTAACAAATGATAACAAGGGCAGAGAGTCTTTGTTGGAGCTGGCAAACAAGTCTACGCATGCATGCTTTCCTTAGTGTTGCTACGGAGTCAGGGATCGAACCCCGCATTTTTAGTGTGCTGGTTGACTCTTTTTACCACTAAACACGCGGATGGAGAGAATAATAAAAGGAAGGTAGAAGTGTAGAAGAAAAGGAGATCGGAGGAATGGGAGGGTTTTCCTGTGGGGGAAGTTAAGAGTAAGAGTTAAGACACGACATCGTTTGCCTTTTTCACACATGTAATGAAGTTGCTTCGTTTATTTGTCATTTTCGTCACCTTCTTCGTTTATTTTATAAATATATTTCCCTTTCACAATACAAATGATACCATTTTTGTGTGAACTATATTCATATTTTTTAAATCTTGTAACGCCATCAATGATCTCATGTTTGCATTTGCATCCGTTGCCCGTCAAATTTGAGAAAAAATATGTTAAATTTTTTAAATGACACATATTTTAGAATAAATTTTTTAGTTTAAAAGAACACGTATTTAGAAATGGAAGGTGTATTTAGCTAAATATGAATGGGTGCCATAATTTATATTAGTAGTAAGTACACTAGTCAAACAAACCTTCTTTTATATAAAATACATACGAGACGAAAATCGCAAATCTTTAATTTCATCCCATATTTTAGAGATTTTTATTTCGAAGATTCAGACCCGTCCCATAGATTGAAAATCTCTATCCCTCTCTTTCCGTCCAAAATTTCAAAACAATTTTCTATTATATTTAAAAAAAACACGGGCATTTGTTGGTTTCTTTAGTTATTTAAAAGTTAAAACTATATGTATTTTTTTAATTGGTTTAAAGATATTTTATTATTCAATTATCTTTAACAATTATTTTATTTTAAATCATAAAACTTAATAATTACTTTTATATAATTCGATCTGATCAATAATTTGTTACCTAAACCAATTACATCATGGGATACCTACCCACTCATCCTGACTCGAGCTGCCGTCCATAGCACATATCAAAATTGGATCAAATCAGCAATGATGAATTGAAAATTGAGTAATGGCAGCCACCAAAGAGAACATATGCATCGTAGAAATTGCATTGAAATTAGTTTGAAGTTGAAAGAAAGGATTGGAGTTGGTTAAACCAATGTGAAATTATTGACTTTTATGAGGCTGCTCTCTCTAAATTTCTGCATTTCTCTATTTATTTTACCATTCTCAACTTCGTTATCATATCTCACTTTCCAACATCAAATAAAAAAAATAATCCTTATCATCTTTTAACAATTTTACCTTCTGTTTGAATAAATATATGAAAGAATAATTTATTCTGCTCACGATGTTTTGATTGTCCAATAAATATAATTAAGTTAACGGATTTAATTATGGTTTATTTGATACAAGGATTAAATTAGAAGCATATTTAATTTAGTGTCTAAAATACAATTTTGAATGAAAAGTTATTTATTCACCAAATGGTATCGATCCCTCTATATATATACTCACTTCCATCGCACATGTCAACCACTCTTACACATTACACCAACGCAAATCAGTTTTATTTGTGGAGGTTTTAGAATGAGAATTCTAAAACTCTCTCCGTTCATCAGAATTCCGGTGTAGGATTGGGTGCGAATGTTGCCCGTATCCTGACGTTCTAATGCCTGTGGATACAAGTATACCCTTCAACGAGGTAATTTTCTTCCGCTGTGCCGAACGGAGTTCCAAGTTAGAATTTCTGTTCGCTTTATTTATTGCTTTGATTAATTATGTGTTAATTAATTGTTATATATATGTGTTATGTATATACTCAATTTTCTTTCAATATATTTTTACTTCTATTTTTAATCAGGTTTCTGAATCATTTTTTGACAAAAGTTTTGTTCAAATTACACGTATACAAGTAAAACTATGCAAGATTTTCTTTTTAACTATACTTAAAACCTTATGTCTAAACTGTCACTATAGGGAATTTTTTCATAAAATATAAGTGTCATTTTTTTTTATTATTCATTAAGTATATTTTTTACGAATTATCTATATCTAACTATATATTATATTAAAATAAAAAACAATACATAAATATTAACAATTGATTGTATTTAACTAACACATGATAAATTTAGTTGATTCTAGTTACGAAAAAATTTAGCTACATATGTTTATCACTTATACATGATAATAAAGTAAAGTACTGATTTTGTACTTGAAGTAGTTGATTTTTAAATAAATTATTTTTATTAGAGTTTTCAAATTGCGGCTAGCATTGTCTAGCTGAATTTTAATATAAATTCATTAAACACACCAAAAATAAATCTGAGTTTTTAATTTGTTCAATAAATTCAAAGACTCAGATTTATTTTTAATGTAAATGACGGTCCTAATTCATTACCTCGTTGAATCTCCTCTTTGAGGATAGTCCTAGTAACATTCCTTATTGTCTAGTAAGTAATTGCTTTTATATTTTTCAAACTAAAAAGTTTCGGAGAGAATCGAAAAAAAGAAACTGCAAAAGGCGAAGGAGATCTTCAGGTTTCTGATTGTCCAAGTGAAACAGAACATGAGTTTGTGACTACAACAGAACAATGAAGAGATAAATATACCCATCGTACATATTCCACCACCATCTTCATTTCATTTTAAACAATATAAAAGCAATTGACGTACCGGAAAAAGCTCCTCCTCTATTGGACATGCACCGTCGTTAAAATACAAGGACAGATTCCGGTAGATTGCTACCTACCATGCTGGCTGATCGGAGATGAGTTACCCCTTTCACTTCCAAGATCGTTTTCTCTTTCTATTATGTCGGCGAAAAAGGAATTGTTGTTGACACTTGGCTCAGAACTTGCGTTGCTGCATGTGGCAAGTGGAGAATCTGGAACACTGATTGTTCTGCTCTTTGTGGATCCAGATCCTCCTGACCTTATACTGTACATAGATGAAGCCGGAACGCTGGTGACGAGTGACCGAATATTGCCTGAAATGCTTCGCCTTATATCCTGCTCAGGCAAAAAAAAAACTATCGACGACAGAACTTAAAGAGAGTACTATGTGTAGCCGGGAAAAGAATTACGTACCATGTGCCTCAAAGCCATATCTAGGGACTTCTTTGAGAGTGATCTTCCAAAGCCACTATCAAGCGAAGATGACTTCCCATAAGAATTACTATGACTAGAGTGAGAATCGTCCTGCTTTGGCGGTGCTAGCTTTCTCATGTTTACCACTCTTTCAACCATCTTTGTTCCCATCAGCACTGGGTTCACATCATCACTTGCATTGGCTAGCTCTTTTTTTCTAGAAGGAAATGAAATCCGATTACTAGATGCGCTGCCGTTAGGAACCCTTCCTCTAGAAGGAGAGCATGATTGCTGTCTCCGTCTTCCAGTAGAAGCTGGCTCAGCAGACGATGTTAGAACAGTTGCACCTGCAGGCCTACTTCTTGAGGTTGAAGCTGGCCTTTCTCCAGGTCTACTTCTAGTGGCTGAAGCTGGCCTTTCTGGCAATGAGGTTCTTAAATTTGGAGGAGCATCAAGAGAGAAACCAGGGATTTCATTTGGCTTCCAGGGTCTAGACTTGACTGTTGGAGAACTGCCACGTGATGCCACCGCATTTTTTGATGTTGCAGGAACTGACTTGGTCACAGAAGAAGATCGACCATGTGGAGCAGCTGAAATAGGTGCACTTGAAGTTGTTGATGGCTGGCGGGTTGGTGTGGCTGGTCTTGATGCTGACCTGGAAGCTGGTAATGACGGTCTTGCAGTTGGTGTTGAGGAGCGTGCTGTGGCTCTAGTAGGCGTCGAGGAGCGCCCTGCAGCTCTAGATGGTGTTAAGGATCTTGCGGGAACAGAAGCAGCAGCTGGTTTACTGGAATGCAATGTGGCTCGTGAAGTAGGCGTCGAAGATCTTGAAGACTTTGCTGATAGAGGTAAAGTAGGCCTCCCAGTTGGTGTTGCTGGTCTAGAAGCAGATTTTTGCCCTCCAGAAGAAGAGGGCCTTCTGATGCCAATAGTTGATGCATTTAGTCCTGACGGAACAGTCATACGCTTAGTCACAGAATGGGTCCTTGAACCAGGTTCTGCAAGGATATTTGTCAGCTGCAATGCAAATTCAGAGTGACATGAATCTGGAAGCTCGAACAACATAAACATCCTCCAACAAGTCATAAAGAATAAAATCCAAAATCTAAATATATCCAGATTCAGGGAAAAAAATCGTATTCGGGCAATGATTACTAGCTGTAATGAATACATTTATCACATTGTGCAACAGAGGCTAGGAAGAATTCAGAAATCAAACTACAGAGTTCTTACCCGCGACGTTAAAGCAATAGCACGGGCATTACTCATCCCAAGGTGACTCATAGATTTCTGTGATTCCATTTCCGAAGAAGGAAAAAGTGGTGTTCCAGGAGGTGTAATAAGCCTGACAAGAAACTCATATCAACTCCACTAATCCAGGAAAAAAAATCTTAATACAAAGCTAAAAAAGAAAAAAAAAATCAAGTTTCTAATTACAGCAGTACAAATGCGTAAATTCTAGTTAACCGTTCAAACGAACATATGCACCGATGTATGAGTTTATACACAGCAGAGCAGAAATTAGTTATTTTTCAAGATTAACATAACTTGATTAATATCAACAACGAATTAATTCAACTGAAAACTAAAATGTAAGCTATAAAATTATAAGACAATCAAAAGTAGTGATTACTTACGTTAAATTACAAATAATTGTAATTTATACTACAGTTATGTCGAGCAATAAGTGAAATTTTCCATTTTTAGTTGGAGCCAATAAGAAAGGAACAACTACTGTTCCTCAACTTAAACTCCAATAATCAAAACTCATTAATTGCACCATACACATCCTTTGATTGATCTATGCTACATTAAATTAAATCCTCAATGTTGTTTGAATAAAAATTCCAATCCTATGTTCCACACTACGACTGCAAATGGGTAGCCAAGCCTTTAGCCAGTAACCCACCACGATATTAAATATTCTAACGCCAAACTGAAACGAGTCGAATTTTAACAAAAACATTCAACATAATATTAAAGATGCTAACTAGAAATTTAAACGAGTTTAGATAAATGCCAAGCAAGTTGTAAAAGAACGACGTCGTTTGAAAAAAACAGTTACCAATCATAATCAGACTTATCATTCTCGGAATCCAAGAACCTCTCCGCAGCAGTTTTCCTCGTCGGCATAGTCGACGCCAACACTATCTTCGATATCGGCGATGATCCTCCAAAGTTAATCTTCATATTACTATTTTTAGCATTATCATTATTGACTCCTGAAAACAAACCAAAATCAGAAAAAGAAAGAAAACAAAACGTTAAAGTGAAGATCGGAAACGACGTCGTGTACCTGACGCCACCTCAGATTGCGGAGGAACGAGGAGGTTGTTGTTTTTGTCTTTATCGAGGCGCCGGAGTTGTAGAAACAGTGCCAGCTCATCATCTTTCTCTTTTGAAACCATTTCTTAGTAATTGTAACACGTAGATAGCGGTAGGAGTAGGTTGATCGGAGTTTAGATCGAAACGGTGTCGTTTGAACAGGAGGCGATGAGTTGGTCAGAGTAAGTATTTGTGTTTGTTCCGTGGAAAGAGTTGTTGGAGTTTGGAGAGAAGGGACGTAATGTTGTTTTTCAAATAGAATTGGAAATGCCTCTCGAAAACTGTATAATCACAACTTTGCCATTCTCAAGTTATTCAATAAGTTTTCTTTGTTTCTGGAAAATAATTATTACATTCTCTCCGAGGTGAAGGTGTTAGGTTGTGTTCATTAACGAAAAATTATACTATTTTTTTAGAAATTTTCTGTAAAAATTAGAAAAATAAAAAACAAAATTATCTTAATTATAACTAGAGTTTAAAAACTACGAAAAATAATTTTCTATAATTTTCTCTTATAAAAATGAGTTTGTTTTCCATGATTTTCTGAATTAGAAAATTAGAAAACACATTAATCTCGCTTTTTATCTTACAAATTCAAATACATTGTTTCTTTTTAGCTAAAATCCTCTCATCGATAATTTTTTTATATATATTTATATTTTATACTCTGCACTCTTTCATTCTTATTTGATTTATATTTAAAATTTGTTTGGCTCTTAAAACTCTATTTTTTCAAGTTTCATCTAAAACTAGTAAAAGTAGATTGTCATCATCACATGAAAGCAATGTAAGGTAATTTTAATTAGTTAGTAAGGTAATTTTAATTAGTTAAGTACTTGTGAAGAGGTTTCAGTCGTATAATTGAGAGATTTATTGGTGTTTTTCTTTATTTTCATAAAAGAATCATGTGATGTATAGATTAAATTGTTTTATATATATTGCTAACTTATATATTTTATTATTTTTTAATATAAAATTTGAGATTTTTTTACAAAATAGTTATGGAAAAGTAGTTGACATATCATAATTATGCATATTTTTATATTGTCATAGAGAATTTTTAAAAATTTGGTTGAATTTAATAATTTTTTTATTATTCTAAAATAGAAGAGCAATAATTTTAAACATATTTTCTTAAATTTTTATAATTGGTTATTAAGGCAGGCAGGGGTATTTGTGACCGAAAGATTAAATATATGGTGGAAGAAACATTCCAACATAGCAGCACATGGAAGATGCTTGACTAAAAAAATAATTAATTGTATGTCCTGAATCGTCATTTCACATACGCGGCAGGGCCATATAACGGGAGATACCCAAGTTTAAACGTCAGCTGTTGGATTCCTCGAGATGTGTCAGGTCCTTATCGGACGGTGCTTGCGAAACTAAAGATTTTTGAATCAGCTGACGTGTGCGTCGGAAATCGTGTGGTTTAAATTTTGCTTATTATTGGGACCCACTCTGTGTCTATTACCCACTCAGCTTCTGACAATTCACCTTTGGAGACTCTGAAAGAGAGCTTTGTCGTTTATTTTTTAATGCCCAAATTGACCTTTGAATGTGAAACGACACCGCTTCACCAATATCAAACACGAAATATATCAATGAATGAGTGGAGTTTTTTTTGTTCAACTCATTTAGAACTCGGTTTTTAAAAAATGTTCATTTAGAACTCATTCATGAATCGACAAAATTAGCATGAATATTTAGGTATTCAATTCATACGTTTAGAATATTTTCGTTTAAAATACTCGTTTTAAGTTTGTAAATAAGTTCATAAAGTATATAAATATGTACGTTTTTATCAAATTTAAATATAAAGTGTAGATAAGGTAAATTTTATGTCAATAAATGTGTATATAATATGAAATCGTAAATAATGTGTTAATTTATTTTAAGTGATTTTAGGTGAGTACATACAACGACAACTACAATTTTTTATTTAAAAAATAAATTCTAATGTTTGATATGTTAATTTGTTTTAGGTTAATTAACCTGAAAAATAATTTTTTTTGTTATTACTAATTATAATGTTTAAATTATAATATTTTAGTGTAACAAAATAGTATAATTTTTAAACTAATTTAATCTCACTTTATCCTAATTCTATTTTTTTAACCATGAAATATCATTGGATCATCAGCCATCAAATCTTAATTTTTTTCATCACCATCACATTGCTTTTTGACTCTTTGGACGTCACGATTGTTGCTTTCTGAACCTCCGCTCATTGATTACTATTGTCACTCTTCTATTGTCAAATAAAATTGTATTTTAATTTTTGTTTAGTCAAATTAAAAAACTCGTGAACAAGTTTCAGTGCTTGCTAACTTTAAATGAGCGAATTTGAACAAAATTTTGAGTTTAATAAAAAAGTTCAGTTCGTACTTGTACTCGTTAAATTTTAAATAAACCGACATTAAACACTCCAAAGTGCAGCTCCGTTGGGCTGGTTTTGTAGGCCTGAACATGATTGACCTATTCCACGTGATAGTTTTATCATATGAGCTACTTTAATAGAATACTAGAAGCTGGAATCATATGATACTACAAGGTGATATATATTAATTCTCTTAATATATATTATAATATATTTTATTTAAAAATAACTTTTCATAAAAAAAATTTATTAATCATTAAATTAAAAAAATATGTTATTTTTTATTAAATAAAAATATAACTTACGTTTGAAGTAACTTTATTAATAAAAAATAATATAATATTTTAATTCATATTTTTTATTAAATTTGTAAATCAATTAATTGTGATTGCAAAAAATAAAGTTAATGTACCCCTAAATAAGATGTACTTTGGAAAACAATTAAATTATTAATGATTTTTTTTTAAAAAAATAACTGATACCATGTGTCAATTAATTAGGTTGTCAAATGTCAAATATCTATAGGTTTGAATCTCGCCCCCTCACTAGTGGGAGTAAAATCCCCCATGTCGTCATGGTGGCATCTCATCGTAGGGAGATCTCCTACCGCCCATGGGTTATGAACGGTGCTATAGGTCCTACCTGTGGGTGTCTATGAGCTGACCCTTCAAACGGAGTTCTGTGGTGATAAGTACTTTGGGACCCCATGACTTACGTGTTGGATTCTCGGTCTGTGGAACTTGGGCCATGCCGGTTTCCTGGGATTGAGCTTCCCCTTCAAATCATTTTCAAAAAAAAATATATATCTATCATCTCCCTCCCCTTTGGTAATATAGATTTTTTAATCACGTAATATCATCAGATAGTCATCGACCATCAAATCTTAATTTGTTCGCCACCATCACATTGCTTTTTGACTCTTTCAACTTCACGAGAGCTGCCTTCTAAACCTTCGATCATCGTTTGCTATTGTCACTTTCTAACCGTCAGACAAAATTGTTTTTAATTTTTATTTAGTCAAACTAGAAAAAACTTGTGACCAAGTTTGTCAGTTCGTGAACTTTAAATGAGCGATTTTGAATAAAATTTTGAACTTGATAAAAAGATCAATTTGTACTCGTACTCGTTAAATTTTAAATGAATCAAAATTGAAGACTCAATAGTTCAATTCAGCTGAGCTGATTTTGTAGCCCTAAACATGATTGACCTATTCCACAAGATAGCTTTATCATGTGAGCTACTTTAATAGGATACTAGCAGCTGAATTGTATGATAGTGCAGGGTTATATATATTAATTCTCTTAATATAAATTATAATGTATTTTATTTGAAAATTATCTTTTATAAAAGAAAATTTTGTGAATTATTAAATTAAAAAATATGCTAATTTTTATTAAATAAAAATATAATTTATATCTAAAGTAACTTTATTAATAAAAATAATATAATATTTTATTTTTTATTAGATTTTTAAATCAATTAATTGTAATGTCAAAAATAGAGTTAATGTACAACTAAATAACATGTACTTTGAAAAAAAATCTAATCTATTAATAATTTTTTTTTAAAAAAATTAATACCATATGTCATTTTTTTTTTTGACAAATACCATATGTCATTTAATTAAGTTGTCAAATGTCAAATCTCTATCATCTCTCTCCCCTTTAGTAATTTAGATAACTAGAGTGAGTACCCGCAAAAAATGTCTTATCCTGCTTAGGAAAATCAATACTCGTATACACCCTAAACCTGTTTATATATTACTCGTACTCGTCTCAAACCTTATTAAAATTATCCACAAGTCACGTATCCGTTTAAATACTCATCTATACTATTTAATAATTTGAAAATATATAAAAATATAAAATACTTTACTAACTAAATTACATCAATAAAGTAAATATTTTATATTTTATTTAATTTACTTAAAATAAATATGTGAGTAATATAAAGTTTTTATATTTAACTATTAATCTTAATATCTTTTATATTTATAAA
>CANYCX014808307.1:0-10932 GCA_948193385.1 Breynia disticha f. nivosa | reverse complement strand
ATACGCATATACATATACAGATCCTTATAGGGAGATGTATACGTATATGTATTCATAGCCATACCCCCACACAGACCCACCTAGATCCAGATAGCTACCTATATATATATGCGCATCCGTATACCTATATATATATACAGATATATATTTGTTTATGTTTATGTTTATATATATATATATACATATACATATACGTATACATATACATATGCATATACGTATACATATACATATGCATATACGTATACATATACATACCTGTGCCTTTCAACATTTTGTGTAATTTTTCAATCCTACATTCATATATAGAGAAAAATATGATAATTGTTTATAACTGTATTTAAGTGAGTAAGATTGCTCACCTGCTCAACTGAGATATTTGTAGGTTCTCAGACTCTGGCTCTGATCATGTCAGCTAAACTGCCATCCTATGCATAATAAAAATAACACACAACATACTATTTAGATTCATCATGACTAAAACTCCTTGAATATCCTATATGGATAATTTATGCATTCCTAAAATATTAATTCTTCTCTAGCTTTCTCAAATCAACAATCTCTTCTTAAACTTTGTAATTTGAAAAACTATCAATTAAAACCAAAATTTATGACTTACCGTACATGTACTAGACTGATCCTTTCTGTGTTTTTGATTTCGTTCCTTCCCTTATAATCTTATATTTGAATTGATGGAAATGGGATTTATGATGATTTTAGTTTGGTTTTCCTATCCTTCTCTTTGTTGTCTTTGTGTTGGAATGAGAAAGAAAAGCAGCTGCTTTGCTTATTTAAGTTTCCCCTGCCACCTCCGACTTCTTTTTCCTATATTTTCCATATTTTTGACAGCACAAAATGAACATGTTACTTTGTTGTTTTTGTGTTAGAATGAGAAAGAAAAATAGCTGCTCTGCTTATATAAGTTTCCTATGCCACCTCCTACTTCTTTTTCCTATTTTTTCGTGCTAGACCTCACGACTACCGCGCTATACACCACGGTCACCATGCTCTTTAGTTCCAATGCCTACTATTTGAGCTTCCATGGTCATGCTCATACTTTTCTAGCAACAAGCCCACCATGTTCACTGGTACGCCTAACGTGTTTAACATCCAAATTCAACCTATTAAATTCTAACATTATTTCATATACTTATTCATATATATTCTTAATACAACATATTTTAAACTTTATACATTTGATATTATATTTTTGTAACTATTTCTTTAATTATATGCTATTAGAATAAGGATGTGATACCTTTAGAAATGCCAAAAATGCCCTTTCTAACAATCTGTTCATGTATGATGCTATAGTCCATTTGAACCTGGCAGTAGGAGATAAAACTTCCTAAAGGTCATATATACACTCTAGCAAGTCATACTGATAATGAAATCGAATGAAAATGCAGTTGGAATTTACTCGACCTTTTTTAATCTTACATAGTCCTTTATACTTGAATATCAAAATTAAAACAAGGCATGGATTGAGTCATCCTCGTCGAGTAATTCTTTCCCTAATATAAATAATGGAACACATTATTTCATCTAGGTGTGGGCACACACTTTCTTCATCCATTGATCAAGAGGCCCGATGACATTCTCTCTCATCATCATGGATCTAGATTTTTTTTACAGATTTTAGGTATAAAAAACAGAAATGTAAGACTTGATACTGAGAGCTATTAATGACTCAGAACCATGTAGTGTTCAAATTGAGGATATAATCGAAATACCATATCCCAGACATGTATCCCTGACTTTTGACTCATACTCTATATGCTTGTGTTCTGTAGGACTAAAACCACTAGGTCAGAAAGAGAATGCTTGTGATGCTCAAATTTTAAATCTCTTTTCTCTGACTATTGAACTTATTTATCTCTTTCTTGACTAAGTTTTTTATAGAATACTTCCTATCAATGCCTATATGATGTCGCATTACTTTGAAGAACCTTGATGAAAAATATGAGAAAAACATGCATAAGCATAAAGATAACTAAAATGTTATAAAACATCGACCAAAATTATAGTGCCTTGGGGAAAAGCCCTACATGGCGGGTATCAAAACAAATACAAAAAATATTAGTACATAACTCAGTAAGCATATGTTCTTCTCGTCACTTACCTAGCCATATAAAGTCTAGTACACTCGTTCATTCATTCTCACTCTTACCTTACTATTTAGGTTTACGTTCTTTATTCCTAGGGTACCTTACTCATTCTTCTTAAATCCTAGGATACGTTATTTGGTAAGTTGATTCGATGTATGTATAGTGCTATTTAGTTCAATGATGAATACTTTTAGTCCCTAACTTGTCCCTGATCTGACTCTAACTCTAGGATGTATTATGGTATGGTTTCCAAGTCAAAACAACCTTCTGGGTATGAATAATGTATGTTAGAATAAAGCCCTAATGTACGTTGTTCTCAAGGTTAACCCTGCAGCCAGATAGGATGAATAATGTAGGTTACCAGTACATGTAATGTATGTTATTCAGGACTAATGTACATTAGTTATATACACTAATGTACGTTAGTGAAGTAGGTCTTTCCCTTAGAAGCTTCTGTTTCTCAAATAAATTAAACGGGTGACAAAACAGCATAGATAACGTATGTTATGACCCATCCAACGTTCGTTAATCCAGCTACAGGACTTAAACTTCAAATCATCAACTCAAACTCAACACTTATACATTTCACATAGCAACTAGCCTCATCCAAAATATAACCTATACTTTTAACCACACTCTCAAACTTCCTTAAATAAACATTTATCCTCAGCATTCATAATATCCTATCAACCATACCATACCACATCTATATGAAGTCATAATTCATATATAAATTTGCATCTCACATTTCCAAACACAAATCATATACCACATATAGGCATAATACACTACACTCACTCCTCATTCGTAACATAAACACAAGTATGATCTATTCATGTACATCATATAAATGGCATGCCTCTTTCATTCTTTCTCACTAACATGAGGATCCTCTTTCTCTTTCCTCTTGGTTGTTCAATCGTGTCGATGCACTTAGAATCACTCAGTCTTGCAAGACATCTTTCTATCTAGGGCCTATGTACTTAGAATCACCTAGTCTCACATACCCCTTTTTATCTTATTGATTAACTAGTGTCAATGTGCTTAGAATCTCTCAGTCTCACATGACACCTAAGGTATATGCGCTTAGAATCATTCAGTCTCGCATTACCATTTTCCTCTTTCGCTGTGCAAACGTGTGTTGATTTGCTTAGAATCACTCTATGACACCCTCCATCCATAACATATATGCTTAGAATCACTCAGTCTCAAATCAATAATTGTGTGGCATCTCAATCTTATGCTCTTATTTCGATTCTACTATGCATGTATGTAACATGCATGAATGTCATGAATGCACCTATGAAATTCATAATTTCCACAATCCATCATTCAACAACTCAAAGCACACAATGCATCCATTCTTCAATACATGTGCATACCCATAATAAATCCATAGAAGTGCACCAATTTTATGTAATCAAAGTCAAACAACATCAATCATGCACATTAAAACATTCTAGCACACATCGTAAATTATCGCAATTCTATTCGCACATGATCACACACATACTGCACATCACATTTCATAGCATACAGGTTCTATTTCAGATTTACATGTTTGATTACATACTTTATGCCAACATACTTAACCATGCATAAACTAGATATGGGTAAGTAAGTGACGGGCCATACACTTACCTTAAATCTCTAAGCGAGCCCCTCCGACGGTCGCTCTGGATCGTCTCTGGCTTTGGCTTCTACAACATTTAATAATAACACGAGATTCCAACATCAATTTAGTATAACCTAAAAATTGAATATTTTTCATCAACCTCTCTAACCCAAATTTCCTCTTTTCGTTACTCAATTTCCTCACAAATCCTAAATCCATGTCCCCAAATGAATACGATATTTCACTACCTTAATAACCCTAATTTAACCTTATTCCACTCTTAAATTTCTCCCAACTACACTTGTAAAGTTCATACATTACCTTGGTTTGGTGTTTTCACTTAACCCAAAGTGTGGTGGATTCTGTTGAAAGTGGTGGATTCTGTGTATGGAGGTGGAATAGATGTGATGGAATATGACTGTGGGCTTGGTGGGAAGTGTTTTGAGGTTAGAGAGTGGTTTGGTTGAGAGAGAGGGTGTTTTCTATCAGTTACCCTCATTTCTCTCCTTTTAATGACCTTTCTAGAGTCTTGATAACGTAGTTTTTGGGTCAGGTAGCGCACATTACCCATCATACGTTATTCAGGCGAATAGCGTACATTATTTAGGTGAATAGCGTACGTTATTCAGGCGAATAGCATACATTATTCAGGAAAATAACATACGTTATTCACCTCTGTCTACTGTATTCTTCATTTTTTAACTCCCGTCTCATTCTACCTCGACTCCCTCATGATCCCTAACTCTCCTAACATTGTTTGGAATTAATTTACATCTATTTTTGGAAGTTAATTTTGAGAACATTAAAATGCCAGTCTTAATTCATTTACTATTCCTATAGTAATGATCAACTAGGGATATTTAGAATGTAATCTTGTACTTCAAGATCCTACAGACATATGTCCCACATATGCCATCTTAAGCATTGAGAACACATTCAAGGAATTTCTATCATAATATGCATAGGAATAAACATAAGAAAACTGAAATGCCTTATTTTATTAATCATAAGTAAAGAGTATGTAGTATTAGGCTACTGCTACACTAACAAACCTCTTACATGCTCATACACACACCAATTGGCTAAGTGAAATGGATAGTATTAACTCTATTATGTCACAGTTTTAGCTATGGAATTGGTAATCAAATGTTATTACTTACCTTGGGCTATTTATGGGAGTGTAAAGGCAACAAAATTTAAGAGAAAAAAAAATATTTTTTCGTTATGGTATACGACCAAACAAAAGAGAGAGGATTCATCATCAAAATGACCTAGTTTTGGGTTATTATGTGTGTGAAAATTTATCCCTCTTTAAATCTCATATCTTTTTGAATGAGAGAATCAGCCTACATTTGCTACCAATCAAGTTTTATTTCAATTGCACATTTTGTATCTTTATTAAGTCTTCAATTTAAAATAAAAGAGAATAATAAGAGTTTGAATGTAGCTCAAACTCTTCTCTCTTTTGCCACTTTTATTATTAAATAAAATCTTATTAATAAACACATGGGTGATGGCAAAATTTTGCTCCTTAATTAGGCTCCATGTAACTCAATTTTAATCCCATAATTAATCCATATTAATGTTCATAAGATGACCCATTTATTAGATCAAATTGAAAATGCTAAAATTACCCTTTATTAATCCAATTTTTTGTGTGTGATTCTATATGTGATCCTATGCTTAAACTTATTTATATTATGCATGTATCAACAATCTAGCTTGCTTAAGATTGTGGAAATTTTATCCTACAAAGTCCTCATTGTTTGAGAATTAAACTCATAACATGGGAGGTCTCTAAAAGAAGCACTCAAGTGTGTAATTGGCTCTTGGATTATGTATTCCAGAAATGCCCAAAAAGCAACATGCATCAATTGCATAAACACATGGAAATCATGCAAAAAAATTTCTATTTGTTTATGTCAATACAGTTACTTAAATTGGAAACATAAGCATCTTGAAATTTCACTGCTTTAATCCAATTCAAAAACATTATCTTTTGGTCACAATTTAGTGTATAATTTGTGTTCAGGCACACTATGTTTATATCATCAGGGTCAAAATCAGGATATCTAAAAAAATCACGCATATCTATTCTTGAATTAAAATTTTCTTTTAACTTGCCAGGAACATCTACAACTGTATTAAAAATGTTAGTAAATATGTTTTTCTGGATATGCATGAAATCTAGGGAATGTCTAATCCACAACGTTGGCTAATAGGGAAGGTTCCCAAAATATACTTCTCCTCTTCCACCCAGAATATCTGCCAACCCTCGCATTGTGTTGCTTCACCCAACTTTAATGATTTGTTAGACCCAAACTTTCAATTGGTTTTAATAAATCATATCCAATATGATTCAACGAAGGATTCAACAGTTGCCTTTTTCCTTTTATACTATTATTGTATCTATAATGATGATTGGATGTTAAAAATTTCATGTGGTAGTCGAATTAGCACATTTTATGACGGTTTTTTAGATAAAATTCCTCAGAATTATCCATGAAATGGGTACAATTGTACTTTACTGAAGTGCTCCATCTTGTAAATAATTAATTAGTTATACACAAAACATGAAAAAATAAATTTAATTTTAAAATAGTCACTCAAAATGTGACAAAAAATTAAAACCCTAACAACATCGAATATACTGGAAAATTTTTTATAGTGCTTAAAATAACAGCTTGTATGACAAAATTTTGTTTCGTGGACGCATATATGTGATGGCGCTACAACTCCACGAATTATTATGCTTTGTTGTTGCCGAATGCAAGTAAATCATAGTTCAACAAGTTAATTGGTGTCGAAATCATAGTTCAACAAGTGCGTTGTTTCCTTGAGGCTCAGAAAGAACAACCATAATCTAATCCCTACATTCCACTACAAAATAAAGATCTGCTATATTGAAATGTATCCACGCCTATCAATTAGACGGATATCACATCTCGTCATCCTCTTATATTTGCTTAGAATTTCATTGTATGTGTTGAGTTGTCGACTATGAAGCATACGATCACTGTAACGGCAATAATATCGGAAAATAAAATATGCAAAAATATGAAATTGTTTTCATATTTCCTTACCTCCACCTAGGATGATTACATGTCTTTCATTCAATATTCTACATCTATACCACAGTTGTCATATGTTGTAGTCTAAATTGAATGCCAAAATTGTGCATGTGCAAACATACACTGTCAAGTAATAAAGGGAGTAGAGACTCGACCCAATATTAAACCCAAAGGAAATAGCTACATGCCATGCACATTATTGTTTTTTATTAAAAGTCCAATCAATTAAAGATTTGATTTTGGAACTAAGTAAACTTCGTAAAAGTAAATGCTACTAACCTAAATGAGAGAAATGTAAAATGAGATTTAATGGAATCAAGCGATAAAAGTATAAATAGTGTAAGTGAAAACAACATAAAAGAAACATGATTAATGCCAACACATCAAATGTAAATCAAAACAAAATTTCCATTAACTTGATTTTTAAAAACATCATAGTGCCTAAAATGCAGAATTCATAACTAAACTAAACAAACTATCAATCTAGAGCATCAAAACATAAACCATTCAACAAAAACAAAAAACTCAATCAAAGAAACATCATAAACATAATTCAATTTCAGAATGGAATGTAAATAGTGTCAAAAACATAAATCAAGCGCCAAAAAATGTAAAGAACTTGAATCCTAAGTGATCCTAAAGAAAAACAGAATTGAAAACCTACGATAAAACATAAACGAAAGTAAAAAAATCAAGAACAAATTTTAAATACAGAAAACATAGAGAAATTGCAATCAACATGAAATGAAGGTGCATAAATGGAAATCTACACTAAGAAAGCTTGAAATAATCAAAGTAAACCCTTAAAATCTACCCTAAACGAATGAAGAACTAAAACGTAATACTCTCTAAGACCTAATCTACCAAGACTCTCTTATTGTCTTCTTTGGAAAATGAATTTATCACACTGTTTCGATGCTCAACAAGGGCATGATGACTCAGGCATGGGTCGTGCTCCATGTTTTAATCAAATGGCACGATGTCAGCATCTATAGTACACACCTATTTTCAGCAAGATCACTGTGTTGAATAACACAGCTTGTGTTGTATCTAAGAACTCAGCACTATGAGGTTGCTCTCATAAATGGGTCGCACTTGGAAATCTAGACTTGAATACTAATGAACACGACCCATATGAGTCAACATAGTAGCATGTTGGCACTGTTCATGCATGCTTCTCTCCTGAATAACTGTAAACCTGTCCACATATTTACCTCACATAAGTATCAATATAGATTATCGGGTCAAGAATCAAAATAAAGCAAAAATAGTCGATAATATATAAAAATACAAACTATTCTACGCAAAAATATTTCATTTAAATTTATAAGATTTTTTCAATTAAATGCAGTTCTAAGTGCAATTTTTAGGGAAAATTCAGCTAAGATGCATGCATAATACACGACTACGGTACGAAAAATTCGCTTATATTACACGCACATCAAAATTTCCCCACACTTGAATATTATCTCGTGCCAAACAAAGCTGGGATCAAGATCAAGTTACCAACCAATCCAATAATCAAGCACATAGAATCAATCTCAATCAAATTAGGTCATAACATAACCAAGACTTTTTATTTGTGAAACAGATAATCTAAATACCAATTTCAATGTCCAAATAAATGAAAAGAAGAGTAGATATTTAAGAATAATCTAGTGGGATCTCTAAACTTAAATAGTAATTGACAAATAATTCCTTTTTATTACTCTAATCTTTTAACCTTAATCTCTTATTTTATTTTTCTTTTTCTTTTGCTTTTTCTCTTTTCTTTTTCTTAATTTTCTTTTTCTCTTCTCTTCTCTTCTCTTTTATTTATTTATTTATTTTATTTTCCAAGTACTTCTTTCTCTAGGAGCTTTCCCTAGCAAAAATCCAAAATCAAATGCTTGCATTAGACACTTGATTCTAGCCATTCACAGAAATATCTTGATTCTGAAAGAAAAAGTGCATACTCATATTCATTGAATAGAGGAGTAGTTCCTTGGAAAAAACTGAGGAGGTTTATTAAATAAAGTAAATAAAGGAAAAAAATTGCCTAACCTAAGTCTGTTATGACACCCAACTAGAATTAGTCTATCGATCCCGCTCAATTGAAGATCATTAAGCAAAACATGACAAATGGTAAAAAGAGATTTATTTGCATGAATAAAACGATCAAAATTGCATTTATAATCCTCCTATCATGATCAATCAACTACAGTTTTATTGTTAGATCGAAAGTATAATCTCTCCTCACACTTATTTCAAACATTGTCACCAATGTTTAATATAAGGTCGAAAGAATTAAAACTTATGTAACAAGTGTAACGCCTAGAAATTTTGATAAATATAATGGATTTTAATTAAATATATGGAAAATGTAAATAAATTTTTTACGAATTATTTAAAATAATAACTTGGTGGAAGGGATAAGAATTAGTGGAAAATAAAAATCGGAGGTTGTTGAGTCAACCGGGAAAGAGAAACATGAAGGAACGGGAACCAATAGTAGCCAGGGGTAAAACCGTCTAGCACCGAAATCTATAAGTTACTTTGTTCCTCTCTCTCTCTCTACACCTTGCATAAACGTTCTCTCTCTTCCTTACCATCTCTCCAAAGTCGAAAAACCCTAGAAGTCCTCTTTCCTAGCAAAACCCTAGTGTCCGGGAAGTTTGGGATCGATCGAGGATCGAATTTCGGTAAGAATTTCTTACATGATTTATTGAATCACGTTTTTGTACTTAAACCCTACTTTCTGGCCTTAAATCACTTTCGTTTAAGCTCCGATTTGAGCAAATAATGGCTCGTTGGAAATCTTAACATATGTACTATCCATTAGTAGCCATTTTCGGTGTTAATTTGTGATTTAAGTATCCGAAATCAGTTTTTAAAAGGTCATCCATAAAAGTGATGAGTTTGGGTTTCCTAACCCGAGTTTCTTTTCCGAGTACCGTTGCTTAGGTAAGATTCTTTGGGCCCTATTGAGGGTATTTTGATAGTCAATTTAATTGGGTGTTAATTGATAAGAGAGAATGGAATGAGGGAAGGAAAATATGTAGGGTTTCGAAAGGAAGATTATAGGAATTTGGATAAATAGTATGTGTTGGATGGTAGAAATTGTAAAAATGTACCTCAATAAATGTGTTAGGAACATTAGTGGAGGTTGGTGGAAAGAGGAGAAGAGAATTAGGTTAAGGTTGGTAAGGAACATTAATGAGAGGAAAAGGAAAGAAAGAGAAATGGGAGTAATTAAGTGAATAGGCATATATGCATCGTTAGCTTATCGTCTTTGCATAGTTTTAGACGTTGCTTGCCAGTAAGCAATATGAATGCAACATTCCTCATTTGTGTGCTCTTTGGTTATGAAATGTCTAGATTGTTGTACATAATGTGATGCTTATGTCAGTTGTTTGTGTGTGATTGTTGACGAGGATACGTGGTGTGCTGTTAGTGTACATTGCTTGTATGATTGATTGTGATATGACTAACATGATGGTTAGGTATAGAGTTTGTATGATTTGTATGGATTTGGAATGAATAATGTGGTTTGGGGTATCTTATGTGACATAATGAATGTATTCTCGGGTTATTGGATATGTTTAATGAGTTGGTAAAGTTAATATGACATGGTTGGAATATGTTGTTGATGCATGATTTGGTCATATAAGTATTGCCATGACATTCATGCATATAGAGCTTTTAAGAAGAAAAGATGAATGTAAATGATAGGTCTTTGTGAGTAATGGATTTGAGGGAGTGGTTATGGCTCTTGGGAGCGTAAATTGCGGTTGGTATATATCACATACTGTACCGCAGCATAGTGGAAGTCTCGGTGCACTTATTAGTGTTCGAGCGTGCCAGGTCAAGTAAGGGCGTTATTCAGGCCAAGTAAGGGCGTAAAAATCTATGGTCCATAGTAATTATAACCACATACTCCCGACTGACGAGGCCTGTTTGCAAACGTTAAAAGAAATGGCCAAGTAAGGGCGTAACTTGAAAACCAAAGTATGAGGTCTTGAGTTTTGCATTGAAATGCATTAGAGGCCTTACATTCACAATCATGAAGTCGAATTTAATGTGATCGCATGATTGGATGTCATGTTTTAGAACTTGATTATGAGCTTATTATGTTTGTACAATATGGCATGAATGTATG
>CANYCX014806105.1:0-12403 GCA_948193385.1 Breynia disticha f. nivosa | reverse complement strand
CGGTAATCTATCTTAATCAAATTTCAAAATCTTAAAG
Organism: Breynia disticha f. nivosa; assembly: GCA_948193385.1. Lineage (NCBI taxonomy): Eukaryota > Viridiplantae > Streptophyta > Magnoliopsida > Malpighiales > Phyllanthaceae > Breynia > Breynia disticha. The sequence continues at coordinate 12,366 of CANYCX014806105.1, read as the reverse complement.
TATTCTACACTCTCCCACCAATTACTATTAAAATATATTTTGCGAAAAATTTATTCACATATTAATGAAATAATTTAAAAATTCTCAAAATTTCTGAAAAATGGAGGGCGTTACAACAAGACTCATCAAGGGAAAACATTCACACAATGAGGGAAACTTTACTCACGGATTTTCAAATACAATGCACATACGTAAAACACTTATTACAAATCCCTTTAAAAGAAATCCATGTTTATTTCACAACCATTTATTTCCAAAAGTGTTCCTCCGACCTCGCTCGTGGAATACTCAGTAAGTGATATCCCTAGTGTTGTTAAGATGAGGTGCAAAGGAATCTTCGGCCAATACGGGCGTGCTCGTGGAATACAATGCCATTTTCGCGCCTTAATTCCCTAATGGCTCACTGTTGCCATGTCACATACAGTTTCCTTATTTCCAAAAACAACTAGATAGGATATCATTATATCTACGCATATCCAGTATGTTTCATTAGCCATTTGTACCGTGTCAATACATATTTAAAAACTCTCATACCACTTTTATTTGCATCTTTACACATTTTCTCAAGTGAGGCGCTAGTTGTTACTAGAGTATTATATATTAGGTTGATTACTGAACTCGCTTGCCCCTTAAACAAATCACCAATTTAAGCTGCCAGGGCCATGGGAACGGCTTGGGGAACAACCTTCTGGCCGTTTTCCCCCTCTGGATTGCCTCTAAAATGGAACGACTTGGGGAACGGTTTGCATAGGCCATTCCTCAGCCTGTTCTGACCTTTTGGAATGACTACAGAAATGGAATGGCTTGGAGAACGGTTTGCATAGGTCGTTCCTCAACCCGTTCTGACCTTCTGTGCCTAGAAAACAGATGTATTCTCACCTAGACCTTTATATAAACAAACTCAAATCACGGATAGCAATTCCCAAACAATTCGCACTCAAAATCAACTTTCCAACACATCACATTCCCCTTAAATCACTAATCAATCAGCACACACTCCATCCTCATTTAACACAATAATTTCCAATTCATGATTCAAACTAACCACATTTCATAATTCACACACATAACTCAAAAGTTCTAAACCATATACCTTTCATACAACATTCATAACTCATTTCCATCTTATGCACACATAAACATCTTCACAATGAGCACATTCATTCACATTTCCACATCAACTCTCACAACATTCATGATTCCATAATTGAACACTCATAACATCCATCCAAACACATATTCCTCATATTTCCATATCATAACCACACAACATCAAATATAAAATGTATGCCAATATTAATGCCAATACATTTCACACAAATGCATACCTTGGGACCTTTATTTATTTAACGTGCACGTGAGAGAGTCCACTCTCACAAAATTTGGGCTAATCCCCTTTTATGTTTTGAGCTCTTGCTTATTGGGCCATTCCCCCTGATAATAATGACAGCTTTCGATCAGTTGGGCCAATTCCCCTGAAATCATTCTGAGCCTTCGCTCAGTTAGGCCAACCCTCCTAAAAAAATTTTGAGCTTTCGCTTAGTTGGGCCAATCCCCTTGAAAACATTTTGAGCTTTCACTCAGTTGGTCCAATCCCCCTGAAAACATTTTGAGCTTTCGCTCAGTTGGGCCAATGCCCTTTATCATGAACCCACAACAATGCTCATGCTCATTTAGATATCATCAATGTATGAAATGTCACAATTTCAATCTCAACATAATTCATCACAATAACCGTAACATGCCCGGAGGCCATATTCTTATGAATAACCAACACTTTTCATAAAGAGTGTAGCACTCGCATGAAACATTTGCATTATAATTCATCGTACCATAAACTCAACATTCATAGCTCATCTCATCACAATACCCATAATTATATAACGACATATACCATACACGGCCAACTGGTGGCCCTATCCAACACAATATCATTCACAATCCAATACAAGTCTATCACCATATCCATAAAAAAACTCTCATAATGGGTATATGGTTATTCAAACCAACATGATCATATATTTAAAAATTCCACGCGGACTCACATATTCAAGGCCATTAGCCCTTAATCAACTCAAACTATGAATCACATCCATTCATTACATTTTAACGAATGAAATCAATTCTTCATTCATCCATACATATCACAATAACATTTTTTGGGGCGTTACAACTCTCTCCTTAGGAAATTTCATCCTCAAAATTTGAAGCAAGTTAGGTTCCAATCAACTCAACTTACTTCCCTCACACATTCCAAACTAAAGTGCTTAGGCTTTTAACAAAATACCAGGATCCAACAAACAAACAAGCAAGAACATATTCTTATGTTTTACCTCGCTCTCATAGAGGATCGTAATCCAGGATTTAATCCAATTCGTCTTATCTTACATACTCCACCTCATAAAAGTGTCAAAGTTCACACTACCATATTCATGCTCAAAACATGTTCCACCTTTAACACATTTGCACCTTCAATCACAAAGCATTTTATAAACTCAATCATATCAAGTAGACTGATCAAATCATCAAATTAGAAAATAGACTCGCATTCATGTTCATAACTTGCTTACACATTCATGTAACTTCTCCTTATTCATTTTCTAATCAAACATTGTACCGTACACATGCTTTGATTAGAGTAATCGTTCTGCCTACGTACGTATTCTCATTTCTGTACTCAACTTTATCCATAAGGTTTTTGCCCATACTTTACACTCACACAAGTGGTCGAGGCAAAGCCTTATGTTTCGAGTACACATTAATCCTTCAATTATTTCGCTTATGAATTCCCACTTAAAGGCATTTCTACACCCGTAACTTTTCAACATTTTCATATCACTCACTTTTAGGCAATATGGCTTCAACACACTATGTTTCTATCGTGAATCCTAACATTAACTTACATTCCATATATCTCTATTTTTCCTCAACAACCAATCACTCACGACCCATTGATTTATGTCAAACTCATCACAATCGGTATCCAAATCTCATCATTATAATTTGCTCTATTTCATTTCCTAAAATATATCTATGCTCACGATCCCTCATCTTTCAGGTATTGCCAATCCAAGGTAGGTAAACAAGAATATAATTTTGTGATCGCATGAGAAAGAAATGCAAAAATGTAGAACTTTTCGAGAAATGCAAGAAATGTCCTACCCTTGGTCGAGAAAAACTATGCAGGAAGCCAAAGAATTCACTTCCTCATTCAAAGTACAACCCTGGCACTACCTTTAAGAGAAAAAATGAGCGATAGCAACCTCAATGGCCATGCTCTATAATCGAATCCTCAACCATACTTTACCACAGTCTCCCAATATCATCCACAGTAATACCTCAATCTATAACTATAAAATCGACAACATCAATAGAACAACATTTGTCGTCCTTTTCTGTAGGTTTCTAGATAGATTTGAATATATAGAATGTTATTTCTTCATCCCTAACACTAAGACAAGTATGGGAATAGTTAGGTATGTTATGGATTACAAGTAGAAGCGTTAGTGAAGTGAAGGAATTGACCCTCTCATGAAAATGAGAGAAGATGCCACTGGCCACTTGATAGACAAGATTGCAAAGAGTGCCCAAAATATGATTAGATCATTCATTCGAACTTATGGATCTTATCATAGAGATCAAGAAAATGATTTTTCACTAAATAAGGATGTTAGGGACATACCTTATGTAAATCATGAGGTCAAGGGATGAATTTAAATTGTGGTAGGACTATTGACATCGCTCATCAACTATTTAATTTTGGATGGTCATAGTGCCTTACCAAAGACAGCCTGTGATTTATGAATTAATAAATTATCATTATTAAAAAGTCCTACAGATTGCACACAGACAAGTGAAAACTAAAAAGGGTATTTTTGGAGTTTCACCTTAGGTAAAAAATTCAGTTGTTTAGCCAAATCAGGTATTTAGGTCAATTTTTGTAATTGAGCCTAAAATGGACGAAAGCACAAATTTAGAATTTTAAGACAAAGATAATTCATACGGGTATGACGTCTTAAATTAAGAGATCAGAGAGAGATTTATGGAGAAATAAAAGGAGAACATTATCTTATTTAGGAAAAGATAAGATGAGATAAAATGGAGAATAAAATCTCCTAATTTTTCTCAATAAAAATGACATAAGAGGGAGAGATAAGATGAGGATTTGTTTTTAAATTAAAACTAATCATAATCCTAATCAAACTAGGATTTTTGGTTAAGGATTTTAAAAGAAAGATTTTATTTTAAAACCCTAATCAACCTAACATCTACATGTCGTCACCTTTCTCTCTCTCCCCCTCCATTGTCATGACATCTCTTCCAAGAATTAAGAAGGTGATTCTTTCATTATTTCTCCAAGGTAAAGTGAATTTGAGGGGCTAATCATAGGCTTTGATCAATGTGGTGCACTTATATCCGCAAGTCTTTTATCTATTTGATGAGAAATTAAGGTAATTCTTTAATACTATCGTGCTAGTACACATATTCACTTGATCTGTGTGTTAGTCTTGTAGAGGGGATACATGTGGAGTCCTTCAAAGGTCTCTGGAAGGTATTTTTGGAGTATTTTAAAGCTGTAGTTACGATTTGGTGGCATACATAATCGGTTTTACAAGTATACGAGGTAAAGATTCTTCCTTTTTATTAAGATTCAATCTTTATGAACTAGTTTTTATTTTTAGGCAATGTATGTTGTTGAATCACGTTTTGGTGTTAATCTAGGTAGTTTTTCTTAGTTTCTTGATATGTTTCTATAGCATCCTGAATTTTAATATATATATATATATATATATATATATATATATATATATATATATATATGAAAACCTAAGATTACAAGCCTCCAAATTTCAAAATAAAGTGGAAGTAAAATTGATGGACATGATCAGAAAGGAATACAAAAAGAAGAAGCATGAACCGTTCCTATGAATGATTGGCACGGTAGAAATCGTGCCATGGAGGAAATAAGCATGACTCGTGCTTGATTAGGAAAGTGGACCTTGCCATAATTGTTGTGCACGAGCTGAGAGCAAGAAATGTGCCATGGCCGTGCTGCGTGGAATTAAAAGCGGTGTTTATTTTAAAACCTTAAATTATTCTCGAATCTTAAAGAAAACTCACAAAACCAAGAGACTAATCGAAGGAACCCTAGAGGATGAATTGAGAGTCACTTCTTAGCTCAAATTGATGAAATTTCATGGAACCTAGCTGCATATATGGTAGACAAGCTACGGTAACCTTTTGTTCCTTCTGCCTCCACTTATACCTCTATTACATCATATTTAATAGCAGAATTTTGAGTTGAGGTTTGAGGTGGAATAAGATAAACATTATTTGAAGTTGTTGAATTGAGGAGATTGAAGTGATTAATAACTTTGTGAGTGGTTTTGTGAGATTTCGGCTGTATAGTTATAAAGGAAAGACATTAGTAATGATTTTGTGTTTAATCTATGTTATTATGTGTTTAATCTATGTGATAGAAGATTCAATATGGAGCTTGGATAGAGCTAGACTTTAAGCCGATGTTTACAAATTTAAGGTAAGTGTTTTACACTTACAAATTGTATGAATCTGCTTATTGAAAAGTATGAAAGTGTTGAACCTTTAGTTAGAATATAAAATGATGGCATGAATGTCTCTTGACATGATTTATGTAAGGTTGTAAGTGGGTTATACTTATCATTGGTATGTTTATGTTAAGCTTATTAATATGATTCATACGATGTGGTTATGAACGATGATTGATGAAAGGTTTGCAAATATTGCAAACTTGGATTGATAAGAATGCCTATTAGAGTTCATAATGGTATGTAAGTGTTTATACTCACTTAAATAGCTTTGCTTTCTATATTGAGTTGTGGTAAGAGTTCCAAACTTTGAATTAATTATATGAGAACAAAAAGAAAGAATAAGAATAAGAACAAGGCATGATATATTCTTATTGATAATTGATAATATAAAATAGCAAGATGATTCTTTGGTTTTTCCCTATGGAAATGATTGATGAAAAGTGTGAAAGAACTAATGTGTTCTTAGAATTAATAATGAATACTAAAGAAGCTAAGAAAGCATTACTGAAAGTTTATTATGCTTAACATAATGCTTTGTATTGATGATCTCATGATCATATGTTGCTATGTGCTTTCGAGTGTGTCGATGTGGCTTATGAACTATACGATCTCTATGTAAGAGTTAAATGGATGTTATATGCTTATCATAAGAGTTTCTATGTGCTTAGATTAAAATATGTAATCCTCTGTGGATATTCTAGTGTTTCTGAATAATGTGTTACATGCTTTCTTTGTTCAATTCTTGTGTGCTAGGAACGATATAATGGAAGCATGTTATGAGCTATATGACTCTGTGTGATTATGTTATATGCTCTGTGTGAGTAGTGCTATGTGCTATTGATATGAATGTTGCATATACATTCATGTCTTACATCTCATTTGTGTGATGACTTCTTGCGTGGATAAAGGACGTTTTGTGTGTTGTCCTGGATGTGTTGTGTGTTGTTTGTATTTACGAGCTATATGTTTAAAGTTGTGTGCTCACGCTATGTGCCACTCCTCTACTGTGTGCGATAGAGGATTCCACTACTATGTGCTATGGTGGACAAAAACCCAGGAACATCCTGTGTAGATTTGCATTGGCATTGCATACATTTGCATTCATATGATTACAATGTCATAGTATGGATATCTGTGTGATATAGAAACTTTGTGGTTCATGAGTGGTGTGCTATCCTGTGTGGATATTGATCTGTGTTATCTTGATATTGTTATATGCTGTATTGATGTTCTGTGTGAACATACTAAGTGATTGTTGTGTGCGAATGTTATTTTAATGTTGGGCAGGTCTAGTAGGATTTCACAAAGAGGATTCGAGCACATATTGAATTAAAGTGGATAATTTTTGTAAAAGAGTTTTCAAATGATTCAATTGGTTTGGACGTTGTGTTATAAATTCTTTGCATAATTTTTTATTCCTGATGAATTGTTAACTCTTTCAAATTGAATACATAATTATCCCTGAGTTTGATAAATAATAAAAAATAAATGAATTTAATTTTGAGTTCCACAGTTTCCACTGCCCTAGTTATTTAGAAGCCTAGAAAACCCAACATGGATAGATTAACTAAAATCTAAATGCAAGTAAATGAAAGTAGGAATTGTCAATAAAGAAAGGTATTGGGCTATCCTATTTCAATAGAGGTCAAGCTTGGTTATTTAATGGGTTTAAGGACAATGATAGTGTTCTCGTACTATCATCAATTAAGATTCTCTTTTAAGATGCTCAAAATTACGTCCTTAAACCTAGCAATTGTTCTACTTTTGTGATACACTAAGCTAGGTAAGACAATACTCATTTAGGCATTTAAATAAACACATTAGAGTAAATTTGTATGTTTCTATCCAATTGAGCCCTAAATCCACTTTATTTAGCCTATACTTTGTAACTTTGAGATAGGGCTACTAATAACAAATAATCAATACACAAGTGCAATTACCCATTCATAAAGTGCAATTGAGTGGCTAAAAACAATGAATATGTAATCTTAGCTTTCACTCTAGTGATTTTTTGAGTTTGATTCAATCTAACGATTTAGCCCTCCTTAAACCTATGCTTTTACAACTCTGGAATAAGGCCACTAATGACAATTAACAACATTTGCACACATAATCATTCATTCATGACAAGAAATTAAGTAGACATTCATTCCGCAGTCATTCCATAATTAGCCACATTAAACACAATCCTCAAACATCTATTAAACATTCTAAGTTAAAGCCTCTATTTACATCCAAGATAACCAAACAAAATGTCTACACTAGCATGGCTAAATCAAACAACAAAATAAACAAAAGTAATGAAGAAATAAAGAAGAGGAAAATTGAAGAGAATAAACCCTAGTCCAAGCTCTCTTTTTCTCTAAGCCAAAACAAAACATAAGCCCCCAAAATGAACCTTAAAAACCTTATTTATATGTCTTTCTTTCATCCTCTTTGAATTTTCACAAATGCGCTTTCTTAAACCATTCAATTTGTGGTCATTTTGGACCATTTTTAGGATGTCACGAATGCCACCTTCAGCTCACCAAACATGAAATTCATTAGTCATGTGTAGACTATGATTCTGGTCGCCAACTCTTCCCCAAAAAATCTCCTTGCTATGTTGTATATGTATGATCAATAAAGAGTAACTAGAGCCTCAGAATACACTGAAACTACCTTCAAGACACCTTCTAAGGACCCCAATCGTTGTCCCTCTACAAAACTAACACACTGGTTAAGAGAAAAGTGTACTAACACAAAAGATTTTGTGATGCACCTTAGTTTTTGTGAATCAGATGAAAGACTTGCGAAACAGAAGGCACCACCATGATCAAACCTTATGATCAACCCTTCAAAATCTCATTTTCTTAGAGAAATAACAGAGGAATCAAAATCTTGATACTTGGAGGAGACCCACGCCAATGAGAGAAAGAGAGAAGAACATATTAAGTGATTACAGTTTTAAAACACTCTTCTTTTCTTTTAAAATGTGTTGGACATTTTTTAGTCAGAATAGGATTAGGATTTCTTGTTTTAATTTAAAATAAAAAATTCTAGTCTATCTCTCCTTCCTTTGCTGAAATCTAAGAGTTGGATAAGAAGATTTTATTCTTTTTCCTCTCTCCTCTATCTTATCTTCAAAGAAGATAAGTTTTCCTTTTTCTCTCCACATATTTCTCTCATCATGTTTTAATTTAAGACATCATATCTCCACGATAATATTTGTCTCAAAAACCATGCATGAGTTTCTAAATCTGTGTTATCATCCATTTTAGGCCCAATTACCAAAATTGGTCCAAATGGTCGATCCGGCCCAATGGTCGATCCGGCCCAATAGTCGTATTTAACCTAAGATGAAATTCCAAAAATACCCTTTTTGGTTTTATCTTATCTATGTGTGATCTATAGGACTACTTAATAATGGTGATGAATTTTAATAATTCATAAATCATAGACAACCTCTAGTAAGACACTATGACTATCCAAAATTAAATAGCTCACGAACGTTGTCAACAAACCCTACTATGATTCAAATTCTTTCCTCTACCTCCAATATTATGATTTGCATAAGGTATGTCCCAAACATCCTTATTTAGTGTTAAATCACTTTTTTGATCTCTATGATAAGATTGATAAGTTTGAATGAATGACCTAATCATTCCATTAGGGTACAGCCAGACTCTTCCCAATTTTGCCTATCAAGTGGTCAATGATATCTTCTCTCATTTTCATGAGAGAGTCAATTCCTTCACTTCACTCATGTTGTTACTTATAATCCATAGCATCCCAACCATAACCATACTTTCTAACCTTTTATGGTCACGTTAGGCGTATTTTAAAGTACACTGGAAATCACAATAAAAGACATAGTCATTTCAGGTGTAAGGATAAATATTTGACATTATAAATAGTGATCGCTCTCCAAATACAATGTCCCACATTGTACCTATGAACTTTGTTAGATATCCCATATTTGAGACCCGTAGAACATGATCATCTACAAAGCTCATACTAGTCTTTATTCATTTCCATTCCCATGGAAACAAGTGAATAGGGATATTTAGAATGTTAATCGTATAACCTCCACGATCTATTATTAAGGTCCTCAGCCTTGATACCTTAAGTATTTAATCAACATTCTTGGATAGTTTTATCATACACATAGTAAAGGTTAATACATGAACTGATAAAACATTGCCTCATAATTTTATTAATCAATAATTAAAAGTTACAAATAATGTTTTAGGCTAGGGCTTACATTAACAATCTCCCACTAGCACTAGTCTCAATCAGACATAACCCTAATACCAAAAGACTTAACATTACTCTCATGCTTTGGACCTGCCATCTGCTCGGTCATAAGATCTATAACATTGTATTCAACTGAAACCTTGATCTTCTTCACATCTTCTCTATCGATGATTTCTCAAATAAGATGATTTTTTTTAGTATGAGTTTTGATCGATGGTGATTTCTGGGCTCTTTGGCCTGTGATATAGCCCTATTATTACCACACAAAAGTTCCAAAAGATCTAGGATAGATGGCATGACTCCTAATCTCGTAATAAATTTTTTGATCCAAATAGCTTCCTTAACTCCTCAGATGCTACTATATACTCATCTTCTGGTGTAGAATCTGCCACAGTGCTCTATTTAGAGCTCCTCCAGCTGATAGCTCTTGCATTAAATAAGAATATATATATCTCGTTTGTGCTCTTGAATCATCCTTGCTTCTCGGGATTACGACATCAGTGTATCTTATAACACTGAGCTCCTCTTGACCCTCCATACACTAAGAACAAGTCTTTAGTGCTTGTAAAATCCCTAGCCTAGAGTCTAAAAAAAGCATGATAAATTTGTAGTAATGGTTATTCATTGTAGTATGATAATATTATTAGAGAATCGTTGTTAACATTATATATAAATATATGACTTGAAAGAAATAAAGAGTCAAAGACGAGAAGCACTAATAATGAAAGTTCTAAAATTGTTACCCTAAAGACCCAAAAACTCAATAAATTATATTAAGAACCTTCAAATTGGCACTCATTTCATTAACATGAATATAATAAGAGAATGGTTAATTATTTATATTTATTAATTAGGGAGAGAATAAAATAATAGGAGACAATGGATCAGAATGGTGTGAGTGAAAGAGGAAGTACTAAAATGAAAATTAAGTAAAAATTTATAACTTAAAAAAAAGCACAAAAATTTCCTTGTAAGAGCATTCTTTCAACCTATTCATTTCCATTCAAAACCCTAAATACATTCTTTTCGCACTTTTAACTCTAGAAACCTATACTCCAATGCTCCAAATCAATTTTGCAAAATTTTCAACAAAGTTTGAGGAGAAAAACAAATTAAAAGTGCAAAGAAATTAAAGACCTAAAGAAAAAAGTTCATGAGAGGGAAATTACTCAGAAGATGGATTATCTTTGGTAGTACAGATATGAATAATGCTTAGATGATTACTAAAGTGTGAGTTGTTGATGTGGCGTGTAAAGGTTGCACCATTGCCACGGTTGCCTATAGTTAATGTGTTGTGATTGATGGATTATTTGAAATTGTTGTGCATATATTTTGAATGATTAATTTGATGTTTGGTATGCTAAAATTAGAAAAGGTCATGCCAAAATTTTTATAGAATGTTAATAACATAGTTGATTAATGTTATGATAATTCATTTCTCATGAAAGTTAATAGAGAAATGAGGCTACTTGTATGGATCTAGAGTTAAGATCTTTGGATCTAATGTATAAGATCTTTGGATCTAGAGTATAAGATCTATGGATGTAGAGTAAAATTAAAGTACAAGTGATCTTAAAGTTGAGCCTTCGGGCCAGATATATTGACCTACAGGTCTAGAGAATGATCTATGGGTTTAGAGAATGATCTACGGGTCTACAGGAAGATCTATGTATATAGAGTATAAAAAGAAAGTCCCAAGAAAGATCCAAGCTTAGATAGTCACTATAAATAAATTAATAGAAGAGCATATTATGATATGTGCATGTATATAAGATATTATGTTGATTAATACATTTAAAGTGATTTAATTATTATATCCATCACCAGAGTAATCAATAAATGATTCATAGTAAATATGTAATGGTGGAGAATATTTCAAATAACTGTAAATGAATGCATTTATATAGATGGAAGCTTCTAACTATAGAATGTTTCTAGAGAAAAAGAGAAGCAATAGAGGTATGTAAATATGTTGTATGATTGCAAAGAGGAAAGAAAATCCTTATATGTCAAGTATGATAATAAGGTAAGGAATTTAAATAAAAAAAATGTATTCAATATACTAAAAAATGTAAATGTAGAAACATTAAAAGAGAGTAAGAAAATATAATAATGACAGATAAAGTATAGAGGAAATATAAAGAAAGTATGAGTAGTTGAATTGGGTTATAAATGTATAGAGGTAAAAAAATCAATAAAATCATAACAAAGAGTATAATTGAAGGCTAAAAAATATTGGATAAGAAAAAGGGAATAAGAGATAATAATCCTATAGAACAATAAAAAGGACTATAGCATATGATTGACAAATGTGGAGAAATGGATTAGATACTGAACTGTGAAATGTATGATCAACTGCTGAAGTGGTACGTTTACATGGGGTACCAGTATCTATAGTGTCAGACAGAGATCCCCGATTTACCTCGAGATTCTGGGGTAGTCTGCAGGCAGCTATGGGTACTAAACTTCATTTTAGCACCACTTCATCACAGACTGACGGTCAGTCTAAGCGAACTATACAGATTCTGGAGGATATGATGAGAGCCTGTATACTGCAATT
>CANYCX014805907.1:0-17842 GCA_948193385.1 Breynia disticha f. nivosa | reverse complement strand
TTCAAGCAATTAACAATGGCAAAATAATTCATAATTAAATCTCAATCAATAAACATCTCAATAATAAAAATAAAAATCCAATCTCTAACTAAACAAAAAATGGTTCATGTCAACCTAAGTGTCTAAGGAGTTTACTTCATGATTAACGGAAAAATATAAAAAAGATAGAAAATAACAGGTTAACTGCAGAGAAAAACATAATGATTCTACTGTAGATGACCCATCTGCTCCTGAATCTTGTCTACTCTTCATCCTAAATCGTGTTCTTCACTGTTTGGCCCTTAGAAAGCAGAGTTTCTCTCGGTAAAATTGATGAAAAATTAATGTCTATGACCAGAGAATGATGGTGGTTGAATGGTTAAAAGGTGGATCTTAATGGTTAATGATTAAAAACCCTTTTTCTCCTTTTTTCGTAACCCTCAAAGACAATTTCGAGATTCAAAGTAAGTACATGGACATTGGACCTGTCCGTGTACTTTCGCACTATGACCGTGTTATTTGGTTAAAGTCCTTGTAATGCTTATGATCAAGTACACTGGTGCGATCGTGTGTCCGTGTAGTTTTATGCCATGATCGTGAAATTTCGTTGGTGTCCTTGTAATACTTCTAATCAAGTACGCTGGTGCAACCATACTGTTATAACTTTTTCTTATGCCCGTGTGATTTTGCATTTGTCCTTGTAATATGGTAGACTTGTCCAAATTGAAATGTTTCAACTGTGTTTTGTGTAAACTTCGTCAATATGTCATACAGAGTCATTACCTAACATGCAAATGATCAAACAAGAGATAAATCAACTATTTTCAATGATAAATGCTCAAATATGCGCTAAAATTATAGCATTTATGTCGTAAAATAAGTCTAGGAGAGCATTTATCAAACAATCCCACACTTGAATCTTTGCTTGTCCTCAAGCAAAACAAACCAAAAGTCAAATCACATCAACCAACCAAACATGCTATCAATAATACAAGCCTTATTTCAACTTAGAATAACTCTGTCAAACTCCATAAGAATTATGCAAGAACTAGTCTAACCTCATTTTGTCAAAGTAATACTTCAGACAATACATTGAAAATTCGAATACTGGTTCATTCCACATTCTTAAACTGTGTGTGTGTGTGTGTATATGTATATATATATACTCATGCCATAGATAGAAGAATAATTATCAAATCCATGTATCAGATAGGAACATATATGTCCTAAACTCGAGTTTTAAATGGTTCCATAAGGAAGGTCAGCTAAAGTTGTTGTGTTTTTAAAGGAGAACATTCCCAACCTTGCTTAAGCCAAGAATTACCTATACCATCTCGCTTGAGCTCCTAGGATTAAAATTTTTGTGCTGTGACTAATATTAACAACAATATATTCAATTAGATTACATTTTAGATGTTATCAGACGAACCTCAGAAATGACCAAACCTACTCAACTGCATTAACCTTTAAGTCGTATACTTTGATCATTCATATTAATTCAAATCATAAAACAATGACTGCATAAATTGTATTCCAAGTAAAATCCAAAAAATTTATTCAAAATCAAAAAAATTGCCCCACAATTATGCCTTAATAAATGGTTAATAAAATGCGACCCCTACCCCCATACTTAAACCGTGCATCGTCCTCAATGCAAAAAATAAAATCAAACAATATTACACAAATGAATTAGAAATGGGTAAAAGTAAAGACACAAGAAGTGTGCTTCCCTGGTTTAATCTCATTTGCCAAAATTTAAATTCATGGACTTATTGCTCGGGCATCACGTCGGTCCAAGGGGAATGAATATGATTCTCCTAAAAAATAAAAAAAATACCAAAATTAAAAGAATAAATCAATTAAAACAAACTAAAAATAAAATAAAAATCAAAATAAAACTAAAAACAAAGATAAAAAAAATAAAAAAATAAAATAAAATGCATAAACTTAAAACAATGGGTTGCCTCACAATAAGCACTTATTTTACGTCATTAGCTAAACGTGATCAGATCACCGTCTGTCTCACCCATGATCTTGATTTTCTTTGGCGTACAAGATTGGTGCGTTTCTATTCTTTCTCTAGAGCCTAATGTCCAGTGCTTTTAACTCTCGTTCACGAACTCCTCTACGATCTTTGTAAATCTAACTGGTTACTGTTGGCATCACCGTTTTCTTCTCTATAATTTTGTTTTGCAATACTAGATGATGGCAATTGTCTCTTGTAGTAATTATCCTGTATAAATATGGCACTAAAAGTTTGATTGTATTAACATAAAACAAATATTCTCATTAATTTTAGTAATATCTATTTTCACACTAGAATTATATAAAACTTTTACTTTTTTTCCCATTCTCAATATAAGCTTACTGTTACTAAAATCAATAAGTGCCCTTGCAGTAGCAAAAAAAATGGCCTACCAAGAATTAAAAGCACTTCTTCATTCACACATATATCAATTATGAAATCAGTTCTGTAAATAAAATCACCAACCTTAACTATTTTGTCTCTGATAATACCAAGTGGCTTTATAACTAACATGTCTACCAGCAGTAGTGTCAATTTTGTCAGCTCAAACTCACCTAAGTTTAGGCACTTAAACAACGGATATGACATTAAATTTACTCCAGTGCCAACATCTGCAAGAGCTTTCTCAATAATTAAATTACCAATAATACAAGATGTATTAAAATTACTTGTATCCTTAAGCTTTTTGAGTAATTCACTGTAAACAATGTGAGAGTTGTCTTCTTTCAAATTCTCCTTGTTGAGCTCTTCCAACTTTCTCTCACTTATCGACATGTCCAGATTTATTTTTGCTTCTTTCAATATCTACACCATAGATTTTATAATAGGTGATTAAATAGATAATTTACCTTGTGCTTTCTCAATCTCATCCTACTATTTGAGCCTAGTTGGGTAGGGAATGTGGCTTATATTCTCTGAGAAACACTGGTTTCTTGAGAATCTCTTGACTTGGTTACTGGATTAACTCGTTCATGCAGATTAACTTTAGTGTTAGTCGGTAATGAACCTTTATGCTTGTTCTAACATTAGTTTTACCAATTGGCCAATTTGATTCTCTAAAGTGTGCATAGCAACAGAATGATTTCTAGAATCATTCTCTAATTGAGTAAATCTTGTTTATGCGGCTTGCACAAACTTTGTTAATAAATCCTTTATTTTTGACACTTTGTCTCTCGACTATTGCTGTTGAAATCTGGGTGGTTGAGTAGGATGATTATTGTTCTGAACACCCCAAGCAAAATTAGGATGATTAGTCAATTCTTGGTTGTAAGTATTACTATATGGGTTATTCTGTACTCTTTGATTATTGTTCCCCATATAGTTAATAGTTTTCACACACTCTTGACTAGTGTGACCTCCTCCACATAATTCACATTGTAGGACCTAATTTACTTTCTAAAAAACTGACAACCCATCAATCTTTTTAAAAAATATCTCCATTTGGACTGCCAATGTTGTCACTACGTCCACATCATACAATCCAGAAGGTTTAGATAGCTTTGCTCTAGATGAATAATACTAGTAATTATTCATCGACATCTCCTCAATTAATGCTTATACTACTTCTGGGGTCTTGTTATTAAGTGTTCCGCCTATTGTGCATCAACCATCTTTCTGGTACTTATATTTACTCCATTAGAAAAAGTTTGCACTCTTCACTAGACAAAAAGATTATGGGGTTGGCATGTCTTCAGTAATTTCTTGAATCACTACCACGTGTCATATAATGATTCACTACCCGTCACATGCTAAGATCGACTACCTAGGAAGAGACTGTAGCTATAACTAGCTTTTCCCTACAATATAAATGGAAATAGCCTTAGCTTAATAGCATCATCGGTTACTCCATTCATCTTGAACATATCATAGACCTTAAGGAAGCTCGCTATGTATGCTCATCCTACAATCTGTCAAACTGTACACTCTGTTGCAACATCTGTATCAAATTAGGGTTGATCTCAAAGTTATATGCAGCTGTTGTAGGAAGAACAATGCTAGAATCTAGTTCATTTAAACTTGGTCTAGCAGAATCTGACATGGCCATCGGTTGGAAGATTGGGTTTTACTGAACTATTTGGTTATTCGACAAACACGGATTTTCCTCTGCCATTACTTTTCTCGTATTTAATCCTTTTTCTGATACCTGCAAAGACGTAAAACACAACCAACACAGTTTTTGAACAAGAAAACAAAAGCAAAAAATAGCAAACACGAAAGAAAATCAAAGGCAGTAAACTAAACAAAAACAAAAATAAAAACAAACAAAAGAAAATAAACGACTAAATTAATAACGCTTAGCTTTAACTAATATCTATCCCTGGCAACGATGCCAAAACAATGATGGTAGTCTACCCTACTTTACCAACATGAAAATGTACCTATTAGTTCAGTAATTGGCCCAACGTGTCCATTCCACAAAGACAGATTCCTTGTTACTCACTATTAACTATTATTTAGTCTACCAAAAATGGAGTGAAAGTAAATTGAAAAACTAAATTATTAATTAATCTATAAATTAAATTAACAAAATAAAATCATGAGAGATAAAAGAAAATTACTAAAGACAACACTTAGATCTCGAATCCCTAAAGTTTTTTACTATCATTTAGAATTATATTTATTGTGGTGTTTGTGACTAGACCCTAGCAATCTCTAAATTATATTAATCTCTCTCTCTAGGTAATTAACATATAATATTAATTAATTTAACATGAAATCTCTTTCTAGGTTAAACTACCATATTAATGTTCTGCGAATTACTCTATTGAGTTTGACCTTAATCTGGAGAATTTATGTCGATCTATCTCTAGATTGCATTCAACTCCTTTTATGAGTGATCTATCGTATATTCAATCTCTTGATTATCCCTATACAAATCAATATGTTAATTATAAGTGTGCATTCAAATAATCAACCATGGCAAAAATAATTTATAATTAAATCTTTGTGAACAAACATCTCAACAATAAAACTAAAAATCCAACATCTAATTAAATAAATAATGGTTCATATCAACCTAAGTGTCTAAGGAGTTTAGTTCATAATTAAAAGAAAAATAACATAAAAGATAGAAAACAACTGGTTAAATGTAAAGAAAACCATAATGATTCCATTGTAGATGACCCTCTGCTTTTTAACCTTCTCCGCTCTTAGTCCTAAATCGTGTTCTTCACTGCTTGGCCCTTAGAAAACTGAGTTTCTCTCTCTAAAACTGATGAAAAATTATTGTGTGTGAAGAGATAATGATGGTGGTTGAATGGTTAAAAGGTGGCTCTCAATGGTTAATGATTAAAAAACCATTTTTCTCCTTTTTTGGTGACCCTAATAAACAATTTCAAGATTCGGAGTAAGTACACGAACATTGGACCAGTTCGTGTACTTTTGCACTATGAATGTGTAAATTGGTTAGTGTCCTTGTAATGCTTCTCATCAAGTACACTGGCGCGACTGTGTCCGTGCAATTTTACACCATGACCATGTAATTTTGTTAGTGTCCTTGTAATGCTTCTAATCAAGTACACTGGCGCAAACATGTCCTTATTACTTTTGCTTATGCATGTGTAATTGTGTCCTTGAAATGTGGATGACTTGTCCAAATTGTTCCGTTTCAACTCTATTGTGTCCAAATTTTGTCCATAAGTCATTATAAGTCTTTACCTAACATGCAAATGATCAAACAAGGTATAAACCAATTGTTTTCAATCATAAATGCTCTAAATATACGCTAAACTTAGAACATTTATATCTTCAAATAAGTATAAGAGAGCGTTTATTAGTCCCCGAGAACGACTCCAAAAACATGATACGTGAAATATGCTAAATTATATTTTCTTGACCAGGTTAATATCACAGCTCACTAGGCAAGTGTACTTATCTAACAATAATATAGCGACTGGAGTATCGAGCGTCAATCCATTGGGTCAGACAAGTACTAATACTAACAATCTAATCTATTATCTAATATATCTGATAGATATTATAAATTAAAGTAAACAAATGAAAATAAGATCAACAAAAACTAAAAATAAACTAAAATGAAGGAAAAGAAATATGCATAAGAGAAATAGATAAATTCAAACAACGATTCAAAAGATACCTAGATGTCGAATACTCCTAAAAATTCATATTCGTGGAACTTTATTATCTGATTATCAATGACTATTGAACCACGAAAATGTCTATCGTGCATCAAAGTATCTCTTTATTAAATTGACAAAAAAAAATTAATTTGATTAGTTAAAATCTCTTTTGAACTAAAATCCCTAATCCAGCATTATCGTTTAATACATTTCACTGTTAGCTTCACACTAATACGGAAGAGTTCTACAATTCTATCTTCACACTATTACGGAAGAGTTCTACAATTCTATCTCTAGAATAATAGGCAACTCCTTTAAGCTTTGTAGGACCTAATTCACTCGATAATTTTTCAATTAATCAATCTGAAGTTAGTTTTCACACAAAGGAAACTATTCCCTATTAACAAAGCTGAATCTTAATATATATATCATTGAAAATAAGTCAAATGGCCAAGTCACAAGACATAATCCATCAAAGGACTTGCCTAATCTATATATCCATAAAATTTTAGCTCATAACACAACTAAACCAAACACCAAAACAAATATAACACAATATGGCAATCAATAAAGCCATAAAGTTGCTTATAGTAGTAGACAAATCTAAGAATTACAGTGAAATCTCCTTGTGTGGAGTTATTCTGACTTAAATCTCCACTTTTCTGTCATTAGAAATAGGGTTTAACTTCCTCCTCTGGTGGCTAGTGAAGTTTCCTTCTTAATTTTGAAAAGGAACTATGCATATCAAAACTCTAAAAACTAAATAGTAAGTCTACAACCTGTGAAACAATCTAAGTAGTTTCGTAGATTGTTTACTTATGTACAGTGTGAATCTTCAAATGGAATGGTTTGGCTAACAGTTCAATAAACCATTTTAAACCTTTGTTTCTTCATTGGATGTAAACTATTTGTAGAGCATTTTAGGGTAAACCTTTCTAAAACCCATTTAATTCTTATAGAACTTTAGTGGATGCAAACAGTCTAAGAAATGGTTTGGGGTAAACAATTCATCAGGCGTTCAATTCTGTTGGATCTATAAATCATCCAAACGGTTGGGCAAATAGTCTGTGCAGGTTATTCTGGAAACCATTTGTACTTCACGTTTTTCTTTTCCCACTATTTTGCTCCACTTCAGCCCAAATTCGATCCTTTTGTAATTAAGATTTCATAAATGACCTGAAAGTATAAAAAGTGGAAATTATATGGGAATGTTGTCAAATTGGAAAATAATCCTGATAAATGTCGCAAAAAAAAGTATAGAATATATGTGTAAAATGACATTTATCAAACTTCCCCACACTTAAGCAATTGTTTTTCCTCAACCAAACAGTTAAAAACTATACTCAAAGGTGAGAACCAAGTTATATTCACTTAACACTACAAATTCCTATATAGTCTTAGAAGTAGTCAAAGAACACATAATCAACAACATCACATAAACCAACAATGACCAATGGACAAAAACTGAAAGATTGATAAACAACATGTACAAAATTACAATCAAAGAAGATCTTTTGTGTGTGTGAATAAAAATTAGAAAAGTCCCAAAATTAATCCTACCACCATTACAAATTAATACTACCAGAATTGTATGGTAAATATAACGCCATTGACCTCAAAATCAACAAACATTTAATGACCACAAATAGTCAATTTAATTTTTTTAACCAGTGTCACCGAGTGCATTTTACGCTCCATCTCAATTTCTCACTTGCTCGATTACTACAAACTCACTTTTCTTCACAATATTTTTCTCCCTGGTTCCTCCTACTATCGCGAACAATTCCTTTTTTATGCGAACACCACCCATATTTGGTGGTTGTCCTCGGTTACTCAACAAATATTTTAATTGAAATGCTTTGAATACTCATATCTTCCTAAAAATACAGAGGAGTAAACCTTTTCTTTTATTTATTTTCTTTTCTTTTCTTGTTGTTTATCAAGTTTAGATTCAATCAAGAAAAGGACAAGTTTTAAATAGAAAAACATTATGCTCAAATTTGGGGTTTGACGGTATATTCAAATTTTGTCAAAATTTCACATAACATTGAGAGTTTTATAGTTATTGGCATATTCAAATTTGTTGAGATAATACCACAAACGCCAAAGAGGTAGATATTGTCAATTCCTATTCTTCTGTGTAAAGAGATACACTCTTAACTAGAAATGGAATGGTTAAAGTGATCATATGGTAAATCCTAGAAATAAAATTTTTGTAATAGTTCTAAAGAATTGTTGTTCCACTTTGTGAGAGTAACATCAGTATACCTAGAATATTTTTTTGCAAGACCAGCCATAAGCATTCTAACTTTAAGATAAGCTTTTTAAGTAGAGCTAGTATCCATATTCGAGAAACATAGGCAATGTCTAGGTAACATACTCTTTATTGAATTATATTCCACACAAACAAACAATCGAAATGAATCTTATTCAACAATCTAAATGAATCTTATTATGTACGAAAGAGTGACTCGTCAAATAAAAATCGATGATCCGAACTTTTTTGAGTTAGGACACTCTATAGCCTCTTAGTAAAAAGCATGCGCATAGTGATTAATGATCATGATATCATGTTCATCAGTTGCAATAAACTCATACATTTTAGGTTCCTAATGTATCCTATCATATCTTCTATGTACTTGTGTAATGGTATCTTATTCTATAACTTCTTGTGTAGTTAAGTCCATCTTCTAATTGTCCTCTACAGGAATACGTGTATCTACATCCTCTTGCACAACCTCTAGTTGTACACTGCTCCCACTGTTTCCTTTAAAAATAAATTCTTTTTCTAGAAAGAGAGCAGTTCGAGCAATAAACACTTTATTCTCTTTAGTATTGTAGACATAGTACCATTTGTCCCTTTTAAATACCCTAAAATAAGTATTTACCTATTCTGGATGAAAGCTTATCTGATGTTATGTGACGCCAATTTTTGCAAAACTCATTTTTCAATAAACCTTGAAATTCGCAATCCATTTTTTTTCTTTTTAAACATAAGAATGGAGAGAGAAAATGGAATTTAGTTTTTTCCCATAACATCAAATACAAACTAGAGTGGAATAAAACGTTACTATGTTTCAAAATGCGGAAGAAAATGGAAATCAGTTTACATGCCATGTTCGTAATTTTCATAAGAGTTAAAGTTGTACATGCATGTAAAACAGCACAACCAAAACCCAATGGAGCTCGACCTTCAAAAAGTATCACACCGTTAGCCCTGTCGAATAGTCGTCCCGTATACCTATCACTCTGCACATATATACACAGCAAAATAAAGGTTGAGTATATAGAAATACTCAGTAAGCTAATCTCTATATTTATTATGGTGAATGCGCAGAGGAACCTTCGGCCTCCACGACCTAACCTCCACGTAGTTGTAATTATATCCAAATCATAATCTAACATACAATCAACAATAGCACAATCAAATCATTTTCCTACTTATATTCATTCATGTTCAAAACCAACCATACCACAATCATACACATTACTATCACTCCAACACAATCCAACATCAAATTCCCATTTCATTCCATATTTAACACGAATAAAAGCATACAACTTATCACGTCTCAGACATGATTGACTCATACTGTCATTCCACATTAAGTCACACTACCTCATAAGATCATTCTTGCCTTAAGCATACCAATCAACACATATTCAATTCGCATAACAAACACAAGCACTCACATTAGACATTCATAAGTCAAATTTGTATAAAAGTCATTTCCATACATGTTCATTTTCATGCCATCGATGTCAAATGGATATAATAAATGTAATGGATGCTAATCCATTTTCACACATATGCACCTCGGGGTCTGAAACATCGAGTCTAGCCCGGCATCAAATAATTGAGCTCTCACTCGGCATCAAATCATCGGGACTGGCCCAGCAGGGAGCTGTCGCACGGCAGCAAATCACAATTGGGTTAATCCCCCATTCTTTTTCTCACAATTGGGCTAATCCCCTATTTTTTTCTTACAAGTGGAAAGACCATCTTGGCCATTCATCCTGGCCATTCGGCCGTGCCTGGACACATTTATGTAAGGAACGGCCATGGAAACGGCCAGCTTGGCTATTCCCTTGGCCGTTCATACCTCTGGACACCTTAATTAGCAATTTCAACACTTAAACATTTCACAATTCAATCCATACATTTAGTCCATCCTTTTTCAAACAATGAACATATTATCTCAACTACAAGCATGCCATTTTCCATAAATTCTCATTCCTACACATTTCAAAAAATCATTCCACATATCAAACTCATAAGTGTAATCAACAAGCACAATTCGATTCGTATTGTTCATGTACATTCAATTTCACATATACTCAAATTTCATATTCCAAACAAATCTATATGGCAAATCCACATGTACATATCATGATACAATTCATCATTCTCCATCCCATTTCATAAATCACACAATCGCTATCCCATAAAGCAACTTAATCCATCATCGAACCATAACTTATTTTCCATTTTATAGCACTAACCACTACTTTCTTGTTTTCAAAACAACTCACTTACCTATCTGATTCATTACAAACCGCATTCATAAAACCTTACCATTATAACTCAAGCATCTCAAATTACCTAAACAACATTCTACAATTCCATAAACAATTCCATATAAATTTTCACAAGCTTTTAGTCATTCCATAACACTTACGGTTACCATTTACCATACGGAGGCACAACCTCCTAAAGTAAGTGTCAAAAAATGCACTTACCTCATAATTCATGCACACGCTCTCTACTCAACCTTGCCCTGATGTCCAGAACACTATTCCCTAAAAAACCAAGCCACATTTTACTCTCTACACATAATTTCAAACTCAATTTCAAATTCTCAATACCTTTCCCACATAAACCTCTAATTTCCTAACCCTAAGATCACAAAACTTCCACCATTCCCATAAAATGAACCTACATTTCCCAACCATTACAAACACTCATCAAAACCCATAAAACCCTACTCAATAACTCCTATTTCACTAAGAAATTTATAGGTTTTGAGAGCTTACCTCGCTGGAAAACCGTAGAAAATGTTGAAGGTTTTGCAGAGGTCTGAGTTGTGGTACTACACCATATTCTCTCAGATATTCATCAAACTCTAGGCTCATGCATTCACCACCTTGATCTGATTGAATATATTCGTTAAACTCTAGGCTCATGTATTCACCACCTTGATAGGTTTTTTACTTTATTTTTAAAATGCTTGAATCTCTCAAAGGTTTTTGATTTATGTCTCATCTGATAGATATAACTACACTGGTTATAATCATCTATGAACTTAAGGAAGTACCTATAACCACCTCTGGCTTGTGTACTTAATGGTCCACACACATCTGAGTGTGTGAGATCCAATAGTCCACTAGTTCTCTCACCTTCCTTGTTAAAAGTATTCTTAGTCATTTTCCACGAATACACAATTAGCATGTGTCTATTGATTCCCAATCAAAACACCGAAGAACTCTATGTTTGTGAACTTTTTTGATGTGTGTGTAATATGAGCATATTTTTATACCAGATTTAAGTATTACATATGCATATATGCTTATTTTCCCTAAAATTTTACATTTAAAGATGTTTTAATTAAAAATAATCTTTTAAATTTAAATGTGATTTTGCTTGATTTTGATTCTTGATGTTATAGTCTATATTGATTATGATTTGAGACAAATTTATAGACAGGTTTGATTGGATTAAGAGAGAAATGGGTCTATAAAAAGTCAACATAACCTATTTGCTTCTACAGCACTGTTCGTGCTGATCTTTCCCAGACAGCACGACCTTAGTGTATAAGCACAAAGATGTTCTAATGACACCAGGATAAGCACAGTTAATGTCATTCAGCACGACCATCATGCTGAAGTATTTTACACACAAGACATGTGTTACATGTGTTAACAACGTACCATATGATTATAAATAAGGAGCACAGCTCTTACCAAGGCCAGCACGCCTATGTCGAGCATTTAAACAGCATAAAAAAGAATTCTTAGGGTTTTCTTAGCAGCTGAAGCGAAGCAAAAGTAGAGAAAAGTCTCTGATAGTAGAATAAGCATTAGAATAGCATGGAATAACGACATTCCTTAGGATTTAGTTTAATCTTCTATTTTCTTTATGATTTCCATGTTCCCTTAGCTTTGGATTTCAATTTATGCATTAGTTTTAGGTTTTGATGATGCTTCATTTACATTTTTTTCATTTGAGTTTAATTTCTTTCTATTTTTTGATGATCATTTACTTTTCTTGCAGGTTTTAACATTGGGTTTCCTTTTAGGATTTCTTAGGAAGGCTTTTGCTCATATTTTCAATGTTTTCGCTTATCATTTCTTGCACATTTATTGTTTTAGCCGAATGTTATTTGTGTTGTGATTTTTTAGTTGCCATTTAGATATGTTTAGTTTGAGTTTAAAATTTTTGTTGCTTTTAGTTTAAGTGTTTGGAATGATGTTTTCACTGTAGAGTTAATTCTTGTTGTGTTTTTATTCATTTGCTTGGACATTTACTTTGACTGTTGTTAATTTATATTATTTTAGTTTCCACAGTTTATTTTAAATCACTTGTTTCATTTAGTTGCAATTTTTGTTCATGCATTTAAGTTTAATTGCATTTCATTTCATCTAGTTAGTTAATTTAAAAAGCAACCTTTAATCTGATTGGACATTTAATAAGCAATAATGACTCACATGACATTTAGACATTTTTTCCCTAGGGCTCAAAAACTAAGTCGAGTTCTTACACCCCTTTATTACTTGACTGTGTGCACTTGAACATATGTTTACGTCACTCAAAGCTAGGACTCATCAAGTTTTTGGTGCCATTGTCGGGAAAAATTTAACTTTGCTAGCTTTTTATAGTGTTATAGTCGTGATGTTAAAGGGACCAATCATTTTACTTTCTTACATTGCTTGTATGTGTGTTTGTTTTGTTTCTGTTCATATTGTGTTCTTCTTACTTTCAATGTGTTTCTTTTTAATTTGCTTTGATGTTTTTTATTGTTGTTTTGCTTGTTGTTTAGTTCTGATTTTGCTACTTGTGTTTGATATCATTAGTTCTGGTTTTTTGTCGCAGAGCAATGACAAAAACAACTACCATTACCAGACCAGTGCATATTCCACTGGATTCTTCCAACAGTTCAACTTCAAGAGCACATTCACACGAGGACGGTAAAGGTGTCGAGATGGCAAACAATCTAAGAGTTCCAGGTGCACACGTTCCTCAACCTTGTACTATTATTAGGCTAAACAACCCATTTATAGGATGAGTCAAGCAATGATAAGACCTACGATAACTACAAATAATTTTGAAATCAAATTGCATATCATTCAGATGGTCCAAAGCTAGGTATAGTTTGGTAAAAAATTGTATGAGGATTTGAATTCTCATATGGCGAGCTTTTTGGAGATCCTAGACACGTTTAAGATTAACAGTGTTTTAGAGGATGCGAAACGATTGTGGTTATTTCTTTTTTCAATTAAGGATGACGCTCGCTCGTGGTTTTGTAATTTACCATTGGATCGATTTAGAGGAAGGTTGGAGTCGTGGTTGCAGGTAGAGACATTTTATATGGGTTGACTCTAGAAATGAAGCAAGCTCTGGATTTAGCATCTGACAGATCCAGACTGTATAAGAGCCAGAGGAATACATGACATTGATTGAGGATATGACACTAAATAGTTTTGTGTGGCATCACAGAATTGAGAGACCGATACAGCTTTAGCCGTCAAATACTTTTCAAGTGGACCACATTACCTCTCTGAAGGCATAAATGATTTCAAGATAAGCAGATTGAGAAGTTGACAAGATTACTAAAGGAGTAGACTCTTGGTAGTAGACCATCATAATTATCACTTCAATGTTTTACGTGTGGAGAGGAGATCTGAGAGAGACCTGTCACCATGCTTCTTATTCTTACGATGACCTTGGTGCTTACGAGTACCCTTCGAGTCCACAAATGGAGAATTTGGAGTTTGTCCATCAGCTACATCCATTTCCATCTCATCAGCTCAAGTATTCTTATCAACCACCTAATTTCAATCAACCCCCATATCCAACTCAACCATTATATTCTAAATCTCAGTAAAATTCTTATTCACAACCACCACTTACATATCAGTCGTCACATCAACCAACTTATTAGTCACAACCAGATTCCTGCCATAGTCCAACACGACCATCAAACTTTCCAAACCACAACCCACCGTATCACCCACCTCATACTAGAAACCTCAGTTTTGGGAATTTTGGTAGTTATTCCAACCCAAACAGAGTGGTACCAGTTTGAGCATCAATAAAAAGAAGAAAAAGGTATCATGAGTAGTGAGGAAGGAGAAGAACTCTGAAATTAAAAAAAAAGGATTTACAAATGACAATTAAGAACCTGAAATACCAAATGAATCAAATGGCCAAACAGATCGATTCTCAACCTTAGGGTGCTCTCTTGAGTGATATGCAGATGAATTCAAAAGAGCACGTAAAAGTGATTCTGTTGAGGAGTGGAAAGAAGATTGACATTGAGCATTCTATGGTTAAAGACATGTGCAACACTCTAGATGTGGTAGTTGATGATAATGGAGCGCAATTTGATAAAAAGATTGAATAGCTCCAAAGTCGAGAGGACACGCATAAAAAAAAGACAGTAGTGGTTGATGTTCAATCATATCAGTGGGATCATACTACTGTTAAGCCTTAGATTTTTTTCCTTCAAAATCTTCAAAGAGGCCTTGGATAGGCAGTTTGGTAAATTTATAAGTATTTTGAGGAATATTCATATGACACGTCCTTTTTGGATTTGATTACTCATATGCCTATTTTTACAAAATTCCTAAAGGATTTGATTACACATAAATAATGTAAGGAGTTGGCAAACATACATGAGGAGACTTGCTCTGCCCTTACACCTTGTCTTTCAGTCAAAAAGAAAGATCATGTGAGTTTCACTATCCCTTGCTTTATTAATGAGCAAAATGTTGATCATGCATTGATTGATAGTGGAGCAAGTGTGTATGTGATGCCATACATCCTGTTCTGCCAACTCAAAGGTGTTGAGATTAAAAATTCTAATATTCATTTATAAATAGTTGACAAGTTAGTTACAATAGCAAAAGGGACAATTTAGGACTTCCTCTGCGTGTTGATATGTTACTCTTCATAATTAATTTCATTTTTTTTGGATGTTAAAGGCAATGGTAATTCGAGTATTCTTGGGAGACCTTTCTTGGCTATAGCTCATGCCTTGATAGACGTCTACAGTGGCAGATTGAAATTGAGGGTCAAAGATTAAGAGATCACTTACACTTTAGCAAAATCCCTACAACAAACATTAGAATCTTTTACTGATGATACCTGTGCAGTTGTCAACATTTGTATTGAAGACCTATTCATAAAGATTTTATAGAAATCCTTAGTTAAGGATTCACTAAAGAGCATTAATATTTGGAATGGGCGCGTTTACTTATGAGACAGAGGATGCACAGAAGGAGATTAAATTCTTAAGGCATGTCTCAACTATGCACGATGGGAAATTTCATTTTTAGTAGCTAGATCGACCATTAAAGACTATTTTAAAAACTAAGTTGGAAAAGCCGCCAAAATTGGAATTAAAACAACTTCCTACTTACTTGAAGTACGAGTTTCTTAGAGATACAGATACATTGCCAGTGATTATTTATGCTGACTTGGAGAGAGATGATCGGAGGATGCTAGTTGAGCTTCTAAGGACACATATTAGAGCTATTGGTTCGAGCATAGCCAATATACAAGGGATTAGTCTTTATTTTTGCACCCATTAAATTCTTTTGGAAGAGGATTTTAAACCAGTGGTACAACCTCAAAGAAAACTAAACCCATATATGAAGGAAGTTATTAAACTGAAGTTCTATGACAGTTTGGCAATTTGTATAGATTTTAAACCCAGTGGGACACACAGTGGTGAGAAATGAAGTTGATGGGTTAATTCCCACTAGGACTATGACAGTTTGGCAATTTGTATAGATTTTAGAGCCTCAATGAGACACCCAAAAGGATCACTTTCCTTTTCCTTTTATGGATTATATACTAGAGAGATTGGCCGAACATGACTACTACTACTTTCTCGACCAGTATTCTGGTCATTTTCAAATACCAGTAGTGCCAAAGGATCAAGAAAAGACTACATTCACGTGTTCCTTTGGCACATTTGCCTATTAGCGCATGGCTTTCAGCATTTGCAATGCTCTACTGACTTTTCAGTGTTGAATGATCGCTATTTTTTATTACCTTCTTGAGGACTATATTGAGTATTTCATGGACGAATTCTTAGTTTTTGGGAGCACTTTTGGTCATTATTTGACTAATATAAAAAAATGCTCTAGCATTGTGTGGAAATAAATCTGGTACTAAGTTAGAAAAACTACCATTTTATGGCAAAAGATTAGGGTACATGATTTCAAAGGAATTGAGGTGGTTAAAGCTAAAGTTGAAGAAATTGCCTCGCCTTTAAGTGTTAAAGATGTTTAGAGTTTTCTAGATCATGTAGGATTCTATCTGTAGTTCATTAAAGACTGTTTGAAAATTGCTCAATCGCTGACATAGTTACTTTAGAAGGATATTCTGTTTGAGTTTGATGATAGGTGCCTTAATGCGTTCACTCTGTTGTAGATTAAGCTATTTACTGCACTTATCCTAGTCACACCATATTGGAATCTTCTTTTTTAGTTGATGATAGATTGAAGTGATTATGTTGTGGGATCAGTCTTGGGACAACGATCTGACGAACATTTTAGACCGATCTATTATGCTTGTTAGACTTTTAATCTAACTCAAAAGAATTACAAGAGATGTTAGCATTCATAGCAGCATTGTTGAAATTCTGATCATACATCATTCTTTGTAGAGTGATTATATTCACTGATCATGATATGATCAGGTATCTACTGACTAAAGAAGATGAAAAGGCTCAACACATTCATTGGGTATTACTCATGCTATGATCAAGTATCTACTGACAGAGGAGATGTTAGCATTCATTGTGTGTGGGCTGGGTCAAACGGTGGTATAGCACCTGGTTCGAATGGTGCTCCACCGGGTGCAGCTGGTGCTCTGTGTCCTGGGGCTGGTCCCTGCCCCTGCACGGACTCCTGGGACTCGGCGGTCACCTCGTGTGATACATTCTAAATGGGCTCCATCCTAAACAAATCAACATTTGAAAAACCTTTAGTTCATGAAAACAATGCAATGAAAACAGTTTCCTAGTTCAGGCCGCATGGAATCTAATCCCTGCTCTGATACCACTAAATATGACGCCAATTTTTGAACATTACCTTTTTCATTAAATCTGATTTTAGGCACTATATTTTTTCTCTTTTTGAAATCATAACCCGCAACGAAAATGAAGAATGGATAAGAATAAAACATATATATATATATATATATATATATATATATATATATATATATATATATATATATAAAAACAGGTGTGTCAAACAAGAATTTAAATCAAACCACGGCAGAAACAAAAAATGTTAATCTGCAGCAGCTGTAGTTGTGGTTTGAAAACAATACAGATGCCAAAAGCCTATCATGCGTATGAGGCTATACAAAAGTCAAAAGTATAAAGTGTAACGTCCTCCATTTTATGGAATTTTAAGGAAATTTTGAGAATATTTCATAAATGTGCGAATAAATTTTTCGCAAAAGGTTTTAATTATTAATTAATGTAGAGTGTTAGAAATAATGTGGGAAATTAAAAATTTGTGA
>CANYCX014805616.1:0-13720 GCA_948193385.1 Breynia disticha f. nivosa | reverse complement strand
ATATTGTAAGAAGACACAACACAACACATTGAAGGATATAGGGAGCTGCTTCGCCTCTCTATTGTTTTGAGACATATATGTGTTGTGAAATTGCCTTAGAATATATTTTCTATGTTCCTTATATATGAACATATTAAAATTTTTATAATTTTTAAGAAAATAATAAATGTAATAATTAAATATAATTAAATTATATATTATTTTTATTATACATTTAAAAAAATTTATTAAAAATATCTTATTATTAAAAAATTATTTCACAAATAAAGATAAAAATATTAATATATTTATTATAAATAAATTAAAAATAAATATATTTATGTAATGAAATATTATATATAAAAAAATATAGGACTATTTTTAGAGATACTGTTAAAATTATAATTAATGTACATAGTTATAAAATCTTTAGGTTAGTTAGGTCGACAGAATGAATCCTTAAAAAACTATAGGAATGGTAACGATAAGCACGAGGAGAAATAAGATGAAAGAGATAAAAGTGCCGACATAGCGAAATAAATAGCAATGGCGGATGATGATATGAAAAGACAGGTTGTCAGTTACAACCAACTTCACGAATTCATAATAATGTTGGCCGACATCCAAATACCCAATAACCATACATTCATTCATGTTTTTCAACTGGAGATTCAACCACAAGTAATTAATTAGTACTGTCAGGCTTTTTCGTATTGAATTTACAGAAACTTCACACAAAAATGAATCTGCAACAAGTCATTACCTGGATAGCTATCGAAATCGACTTGAAAGAGAAGAGTTACCTTAGGAGCAATTTGTCGCGAACGATGACAATTGGAAACAAAAATAAGGGAAGTGGTGAAGCTTGCTTGATTGGAAAGTGATTTGGTAGGTATCGGAAGTAGCTGCTGCGCCAGGGAAGAAGAGCGGGAGTTTTGAAATGAGATATTTACCCGGGAAAGTTAATAAGACCAAATTTCTTACTTTTTTCTTTTGTATTTTTTAAATTTAACTTTTAATATTAATTTTAATAAATTTACTAATTAATTATAATATGATAGATAAAAGTTATTTAAAATTGAATCAATTAATTTATTATGTAAATAAATATTTTTACAATTAGTTTTAGTTGAGTATAAAAAATATAATAATTAATTTGCACAATATGATTATTGAGATGAACACGATATTTACGCCCCAATAATAGAACCGTGTCAAACAATGCCTTCATTAGTAGATGTGATTCAAAATAGAATGTTCGATTTCAAGAATATTGAGGAGTAATAATTATTTTGTAATGTTAGTTTTTAGTGTTTGACTTTATTTTTAATTTTGTAATATTTTTTTAATTTTAGTTTAATTTTTTTTGTTAATGTAATATATTTTAAAATAATATCTTTCATATATAAAATATTTAATTAGTATTAAATTAAATAGTTTAATAGATTGATAAATTAACAATACAAATTGAGAAGAGATGGATATGTTTGGAATTTTTTTTAGTGTTGAAAATATAGTAAAATTTGTTGGAGTAAAATAGAATAGGCACTGTAGCTGCTGTATTTTAAAAAATAGAGTAGGTTTTAGCTTAATTAATTGGAGATGATCTAATACGATTTGTTTTGGAGTATAGATATTAAAATATGGAATAACTATTTTGTTTATTTTTATTGAAATAAAAATTGGGTAAAATTTGAATATTTTTTATAACGTATTTTTATATAATTTTTTCACTCAATTTTAGTTTTTATTGCACTCGTGGGTGTTGATGTCTTTTTTAATTTGTGGGTTGTTATTTTTTTTAAATATTAAGTAAAATATAAAATAATTCATTATTAAATTCAGTTATTAATTTTTTTACCTTTTACTAATTGTTAATATATTTTTCAAAATTGATGAATTATTACTAAATTTATAAAAATTAAGTAAAATTTAAAACTATTTTAATTCACTTAGTTAATTAATTATTTTTAATTTTTAATTAAATTTAATATTTTAACTGAATGGATGAACTATTATTGAATTTGTAAAAATAAAAGAGGTAAAAATAATATTAATTATTTATCGAATCATTTTAAATTTTATTAAATTTTTAGAAAGAATTAAAGGGAAAAATAATAAATAACTAATAGAATTAAAGAATTATTTTAAATTTTTGCTTATTTTCTACCAATTTAACAACAGTTAATCAATGCATCATAAAAATATCAAATTGAGTAAAAAGAAAAAATAATTCAGAAATTAGGTGAATCAATGAATTTTTTTTTTACTTTATTTTTACAAATCTGGTTTTTGAAAAAAAAAAACGTAAAACCAAGATTGAATTATTTGAATTTTTACTTAAATTTTACAATTGCAGTAAGTGTCATCAATTTTGTAACTGAGTTAATTATTAAATTATTTTAAAATTTACTTAATTTCTATAGATTCAATAATGGTCACCAAATGGGTTAAAAATATCAAAATAGAATAAAAAATAAACATTATTTAATAACTGAATTTATTATTGAATTTTTTTATATTTTACTTAATTTTTTATAAAATTCAATAACAACCCAAAAATTGAGTAAAAAATTATTAAAATTACATAAAAAAATAACTACAGATACATTCTCCTTATAGTTGCTTACATCAAGTAGATTATTGGTTAAATTAGAAGCAAAGTTATTCACAAAATTAGATCCTTGAGTTTTACGTTTATCCTTCATTTTGGCTTTAACTAATCAGGTTCTCCGTGTAATTTGAACAAGTATCCTTATTATTATGATTGCCTTTTTTTACAGTAATCACAATACCGAGGACCTTTATCCATCTTACGTGTTGCCATCATTGCGAACATATGGTATGCAATCAGATCTCGAAATGTATTTGCATTTGTTTTCGATTGTTTTTCCACCTTCAGAATCATGGAATATGCCTTAGACACAGTAGGCATAAGGTCATGAAGCAAGATTTGATTCCCAGTGGAATCGTAAACATCATTCAGTCCCATCAGAAATTGAACCAACTTGACCTGATTTTCAAATTCAAAAACTTGTTTAGCAATGTCACAAGTACAACGAGCACAAGTACAATCGGGGGGTTGGACATTTACCTTTCAGTTGCGAGTGATACATGGTTGCCGTAAGATCTCCCTGAGTAAAATTATTTATTTCCTTTAGAAGTTTTTAGATCATAGGGCCGTGACTTCCGCAAAATTTGTCTTTCAAATCATTCCAACGAGTTTGTGCGGATTTAGCATATAAAGAAGAACTTGTCAAATCCTTAGAGATCGTGTTTATCATCCAAGATCGTACCATCCTATCAACTCGCAATTATCACCACATAACATATTCATTCACAATTCTTGACTAGAATTGAAGGTTGACCTTCGACTAAAATTTATCTAAAAAACAACTCGACACATATTTAAACGTTGTTGCGATCGATTGCATAACGACGTCAAAACTAGATGGGTCTCATATGTATAACTAAAGGTGATGAATACTATACTAGTAATACGTATGTGTATACACATTTTTACCATGCACGTCAAGTGTTTACTTATTTATTAATTATTTTAACATAAATAATTTTATTGTACAGTTTAACATAAAATAATTTGTATAATATTTTAAAACTATTATTATCATAATACACAGTATTTCGTCGCATCGCCCAGATGCTGCTGCTGGTATGTATATACTAATATGAAAAAATGATTCATGTCCACGTCCGCCCCAAATGTTCAGATCAGACATAAAACGAGAAGTTCGTGCTAAAACATGAGCCACACTTTTCGTAGGTCTTCTAACAAAACTGAACCTTGTTGCCTTAAATAGAGACTAATAAATCACTGCTATTATGGTGTTTATGCTCATGTGTAGTTGTGATCTTTTAAAAATTGGAAACTTAATTATGGTGTCGTTTTTAAAATTTATTTTTCCAAAAACCTTATGTTGGGTTCATTAATGAAAAATAATATTATTTTTTTGAAAAAATGTATTATAAAAATTAAAAAAATAAAAAATATGTTTAGAATATTTTTTTCAAAGAAAAATATAAAAGTGGGTTTTTTAAATTATAACTACAGTTTGAAAATTACTTTCCAATATGCTACAAACCTCTCTATTTTGATCTAACAATGTCAAAAACATTGTTTTTCTAGATAAAATTCTCTTCGATTGACGAACTTTTTAATGCACATTTATACTTTATATTATTTTTTCTTTCATTCTTATTTGATTTATATTTACAGAGAGATTTTAGTTGCAAAGTTGAGAGATTTATTATTGTTTTTCTTTACTTTAATAAAAGAATCGTGTGACGTATAGATTAGATTGTTCTTTACATATTGTTAACTTATATATTTTATCAGTTTCTAATACTCAATTTGAGATATTTTTTATAATTTAATTATGAAAAATAGTTGAAAATATCATAATTAAACATATTTTTCATATTTTTGTATAATTGTTTTTAGAATTTTGATTGAATCTAAACAAAATTTTCATCATTCTAAACTAAAAAATGACAACTTTGAACATATTTTCTAATTTTTTCACGATTTTTAAGAATAAAAAAATTAAAAAATTTAAAAAATAAAATAAAAATAATTTTATGTTAATAAACACACTCTATATTTTTCTAATTACTCTAAATCATCCGTATAGAGAAGTGAATTTCTCTAATTTTCTTTATGCGAGACACCTTCCTCTATAACGGGATTGAAAACATCAAAGTATCCACATGTTAAGTGTTTTTAACACTAAGATATGTGTATAAAACTTTGCGATCCCTCTGTTATATGTGAATTTATTTTTGATTTTTATGTTATTTTTAAACTTGTTAATTTTACTGACGTGATATAACGTTTGTAATTTAATTTTTGTAGTTCCTAAGATTTTTAAATAATGAATGTCACGCTAATAAAATAAACAGAAAAACTGAATAACAAATATGCATTTTACCAATGTTTATAAAATAAAAAGTTTGGTCGATAGTTGACTTGCAGTGATGGTTAAGTTAGGAATCTGAATCGACAGAGATGCGAGTTTTCTTAAATGAAATGGACGAGTGAGATATTGAATTAAGATTGATGCAAAACATGTTTTCAGTTTTGTCAACTTTACATGTCACTGTGACAACAATGCCACTTTTTGGCACATAAAGAGATGTGATTCAGCTTCATTCTCCCTTTCACTGACTAGGATAGTGCTTTGGTGGGTTTGGTGGTTCTGCAAACACCATCTTCGTCCCTCACTCACTTTCTTCCTCCTTCACATGTCACCCTCTCTATCGATAAAGCGTTGGTTGATTTGACAATTCAGCCTCTTTTGAAGTTCGGCTTAGTGTGTTTTCAGGATCGAATTCTAGCAGAATTGCTCCTATGAGATAAGAGTTGTGTCTTTCGTTCCGATGCCGAATCAGTTCTCACCAAATGTACAGATACCGAGTGGTTCGGATAACAAATAAATCATCCTCTCTCTCCCTATTCCTAGTAAGCTCACCTTTATGAGATTTGGATTGCATGCAGATATATATCTCAGCATTTTTTTCGATACATTTACTTACAGAAATGCTTTGGTGCATACTCTTTCACAGTTTCTGTCAAAATTAGGGTTTACAATTTATGATCCAATAACAATAACATGGTTAATAAGTATACAATTAGACACAACATATATGCTACGAATTCAATTTTTGTAATATTTATGTCATAAATAATGACGTTTAATAAAAAAATCACCAACACGATTACATCTATCAATTTGAATTAACATCCCTATTTCAAATTATGAACAAAGAATATTCAAAATACTAAAAAAAATAAATATAACATTTCTCAATGCAATCAAACAAAACAACTCTAATTAGTAACGGAACTAAAAATTTTTACAAGAGAGACAAAAATGAACGAATTTAAAATAATAAAAAACCATAGATAACAAAAGGAACGATGCTACATAAAACACCACAATAAACAATACAATACCACAAAACAAAATACAACAAAGAAACAACCATACACCGCACCCCTTTATCTCCGTCGCAACGTATAATTCATCACGTTGTACTAAATCATTATAAAGTGTGTGACTGTAATCGGTATAGGATGGCACCCTATTCCGACGACAAAAGCGTAATGTACTATGAACTTGATCCTCACAACATGACCATAATCCTTATAGTGCCATTCATTTTGTCTCGAACTATAGCATTTTGTGGCGACACCAAGGGTCTGATAATTGCAGGACATTGGTTTATAATGGTTTTCCCCATCAACTGACCAGTTTACAGGCTTAGTGGAATCAATAATGCATGAAATAAAGATGGTCCCAAATCAAAATTTCCCTTTTATAATGGAACTATATAGGGTTGTAGGCTATCGTATCAGGATGAATCTGCTGAGTTTTGGACGACATTAATCACAGTATTTGCTTTATTCTTTTTCTGGAAGAAATGTTTTTCAGAAGAAGAATATGTTTTTGTTGGATCCCATTTAGGGTTTGTTTTTTCATACATGTTTTGTGATGGTAGCAAAAAAGTCTATGTTGGGAGTTATTTGTGTTCAAGTTTTACAAGTAATCTACGTATGTGTGGGGCTCTTTGTAACTTTAACTTCCAATTTCATATTCCTCCTTGTGACTTTTGTTTCTTTTGAATATCGTGTTGTTCCATGGCATATATGAGCCAATTTAATATTTAACCAGTTTAATTTTCGATGTTTTATATTCAGACTGAAGTGGATTTCACTAAGAAAAGTCTAATGGAAAAAGATTGTAACAAGTTTTGAAAATATATAAGACAAATGTGCCAAATCACAATGATTACAAACTTATATTATATATGTTAGGTGTCACAATAGATAACTGAACAGAAAGAATCACGCATGATGTTAAGAGCAGATCATATAATTAGAGTTTTATATCCTATCATGCATGATTCGATGTAGCTAGGCTAGATAACCTGATACTATGTAAAAGTCTATGGATTCGTACACACGTGTATGAGTTTACGAACAATACAGGTTGAGAAAACTTTTAATACAAAATCAAACCAATTGACTTTTATTAGGTTCGTATTAGAAGTTGTTAAGTTTGTTAAGAATTTAAATTTAAAATTGAAAATTTGTTATAAGGGTTAGGAAACATGCCTAAAGCGAATGATTCTTTGGGCACAAAATCTGGGAGGAAATGAAAATCAATTTCAAGATAGGTTAAGAGCATGATGAATAAGCAATGCATGGATCCAAGAGATTGTGACGATATCTAGACATACGTAAACATAGAGGCGACAGAAGCATGTGGAAGTTATTGAGAGGCATACGCTACTCTATTTTTCTTGCGGCAAGATGAAGGAAACAGAAATAACCACCAAGGAAGGATATAGCCATAGACGGAAACAAAGGAGAGCATGAGGCAGTGACCCCTTTGTAGTGTATATCCTTATAGTACCATTGTTTTTACAACTTATTTTTTTCCGTAATATTGTCCTCTTGTCTTTTCTTTTTTGTGTGTTTTTAACTCGAGTACTTTTGCCTCTTAAAAAAGTTTTACATGTCACCCAAAGCCGCATTTGAGAACATTGTGAGATAATAATCGAAGTTTTTGTGTAAATCGAACCGAATTTTAGTTTGGTTTTTAACCCAACCCAAGTGGTCAGTTTGTTAGATTCTTTTCGCTTTAGCCGAAATATTTTCCTTTTGTTTATTTTTTGAATTTCTTTTATTTATTTTGAAGTATTTAGTTGTTGTTTTTTTATTGAATTATAACTTATCTATTTTGTTTTAAGTTTAGATTAATATTGAACTAAAATTTAAATAAAAATCTAAATCAATAATTCAAACTAAATAAATTAAGATATTTTAAATGTATATTTTTATTTTTAAAAAAAAAATCGGTTTGTTCTGTTTATTCGGTTTTCAAAAATAAAACCGAAATGAATCGAATGAATCAAACAAACCAACTAATAAAACATGATAAACCGAACAAACAGAACCGAAAAAACCAAATTCACTTCGGTTTGATTCAGTTAAACAGTTCGATTCGGTTATGCTCACCCCTAGATAAGAGTCTCGAAAGCCTGTCACAATTAAGTATCGCAGAGATACCGCAAGTAAAGCTAGTATAATTAGATGGAAGAATTTTGGAATCAATTTTGTGCACTCCAAAGTCTACAGGGTACGCAGACATTTAGGAAGATGTGATCAAAGTAAGATGGAAGAATAAACACTCACAAGCATGAGACACAACGTGGAAAGATGAATAGGCACACCAAAGTACTATTAATCTACGAACGCATAAGAGCACTTCAACAAGAATGAGTTCTGCACATGTAAGTTTACTTAGACAAAAATAAGGGAAAATGTGTAGCTTGTTTCACAATGCTTAGGAGAACATTTGAACATAGAAACAAATGCTGTAATATTAAAGAGTTATTTTCATTGTAACCAATTGCGTTGTTGAGAATCTTAGTGGAATAAGCTGACCCGAAAATATGATTAATAAGTACATGACTGCACATGAATGACATGAATTTAATTTTTGTAATGATTATGTCATAAATGATGATATTTAATAGAAAAAAATTACTGACTCAATTACGATCCGTTAACTCGAATGGGCCTCCATGACAACGAGAACTTACTGCATCATAGGTAGTGCATCAATCTTCGCATTATCAAACATAGTTATCAAATCTTGGGCAGTAAAAACGAACAGAATCATACGTCCTGAACCAAGGCTACAATGTAACTTCTTTTTTTTTTACACAATTAACATTAGCAGAGACTGATACAAACTATTTCGCCTCCATGACAACGACCCTCAGCCCCAAGCAAAAACCAAATCCCCACTCCACCACATAATCATGAAAGCCCATCAAATAATTGCAGAATAAAGCATGTCTATGAAGAACGATGATGGACGATTTTCTTAGCTAGGAAAATTAAACACTGACCTCGCTTCAATGTCTCACTCATTTCCCAAGTTTAGTGAACCATCCTTCATCAACTTAATGCTTAGACTGTTGAATCTGCCTCTTGAGTAATGACGCGATGCCTTCCTCCAGTCGGTTCCAGTTTTCATCATCGCAACAAATTCGTCGTAACTGATTTTCCCGTCCTGCGTTCATGCGACAGCAGACGTGTCAAATGGAAACCGAATTGACTTGAAGTTCTACTAAAGAATTGTGTTTTGCTTGAATATTTACCTTGTCTGTGTCCACTTCTAGGAAGATGTCATTTGCTACATCTGTACAATCATCTGCTCCGTCTTCCATTAAGGAATCCCTTAGTTCATTTGGTTCAATGTAACCATTTCCGTCTTTGTCAAAGTAGGAAAATGCTTTGTGAAGATGCTCATCATTGGCCATCTTTTGGAGATGGAGTGAAACAGCAATGAACTCCCCATAGTCTAATGTACCTTTACCATTGTTGTCTACCTGTTAACAAAAGAAAATTCATATTTCAGAACAAAAGAAACTGATGCATAGCTTTATTCAAATCTTTCACCATGTTTACAAATATCTTATTGCACTGAAGAGTTCATTTTAAAATTGCAAGAATAATTCAACCAGATAAGTAGGTAACACAGGCACACTAAATTCCAGGTGGTTTTTTTGAATTTATTTGTATAATGAACAGTAAATGATCCAATTAAACGTGAGATTTGGAACTGCTATTAGAACCACCCTAATAAGCTATTCATTAAATTTCAGCAGTGCCAGAAGAATTTTTCCTCGAGGGAATGGCAAATTTCATGTTTCACGTTCACGTGCCTTCTTTAAAAGAAGAGGTGAGAAAATAGAGGGTTGACTTGGAAGGCTGGAGACAGGAAAGGTGAAACAGATAAGCATTGTTCATCCGCTGAAAGATTATGCCGTCATACTTTTGGAATTACGATCAGACATTCCATTTCAATTTCCAAGATTTTCAACAAGGAAAAATAACAAAGTAGAATGATAATTGCTTCCTAAAGATCTCACATTCCCTCAAATGCACACAGAAAAAAATAATAGATGATAATCATCACAGATAAAAGGAAAAACGAAGTCTAAAGGAACACGGAAGGATGAGACATTAAACTTAAGGTTAAGCCATTTCACAAATAAAACACTCACAGCTTCTATAAGCATTTGAACTTCAGATTCCGCAAGCTGGGAGCCGAAATTTCGCAATCCAGATTTTAGCTCTTCTACCGAAACAATGCCGTCATTGTCAGCATCCATCTTCTTGAACATTTCTTTCATGTCTTCAACTTCTTCAGAAGATAAGAAATCGGCTATAACCTGGAAAAAATCACCAATTTATTCAGCTATAGATTGACTAAAGTGAACTATGCATATGCAAATGAAAACTTTCGTGAACATAAGGCACTAACCCTTAGCGCTTTTCTTTTGAATCTGTTCATCATGGAGAACTGCTTAAGTCTTGATTTGACAACATCTCCAAGAGGAACATTTGGAGCTTTTTTAGCATTTTGGAGCCATGAATGCTCTGTATTCACATAATATAACCATCAAAAATACGGTACAAGAAATTTAAACATTGAATAATATCAAAAGCAGAAATTTAACGGCCTCTAAATAGAAGTTCTGTAATATATATTCATGCATATGAGTAATCAAAGTTTCTCAAGCAAATTAATGACACCAGCTTAACAGTAAGCTTTTAGAAGGACTAAACAGTGGATGCAAGTAAAAGTGTAAAACATTAGTTGCATGGAACTGTTACAAAGCTAGTAAGCGAAAGGAAATTTTGTGTTTCTCTTCTAAATTAGAACTGTCGCCTATATAATTTAGAATATTTATTTTGTTTTGGTTTCTGAACTAGTTTCACCAACATTAATACTTTTCAAAAACACAATGGTAAAGAGAAATTTAACTTGCCTAGCACTTGCTTTGCTGTTAGTCGAAGCTTTGGGTCTGGCTCTAACATTTGCCTGACAAGATTCTTGGCACTCTCTGAAATACTTGGCCATGGGTCTCGTTTGAAATCTATAACTCCACGGAGAATGGCCTGGGCAACTCCTTGCTCAGACTCTGTATCAAATGTGCAACTTAAAAAGATCAGAAAACAATTTTCTCCTTCAAAGAACAAATGCCCCAATATTGAATAAATACTGAACAGGCAAAAGTTATACAAACACATAGAGATGAGAGATAAGGCATAAATAATTTCTTACCGGCCCAAAATGGCGGAACCCCACACAGTAAGATGTAAAGAATGACACCAGCACTCCATATATCTATTTCTGGCCCATAGTTCCGCTTAAGCACCTCAGGGGCCATGTAATAGGGACTTCCAACAATCTCAGAGAACTTCTCACCTGAATTTAAACATTTAGGTGTACTTAAGATCTGTGTGATATAGAAGCTACATGCACATGCGACCATATTCAAAGAAAATTAATGTATGCATTGCATCATGATTGATAATTT
Organism: Breynia disticha f. nivosa; assembly: GCA_948193385.1. NCBI lineage: Eukaryota > Viridiplantae > Streptophyta > Magnoliopsida > Malpighiales > Phyllanthaceae > Breynia > Breynia disticha. The sequence goes on along the minus strand of CANYCX014805616.1, from coordinate 2,320 downwards.
ATAGACTTTATGATTGACCTCTTGAAAGTTTCATTTAGCACATAAAAGGTCATTGATAATGCTGATTGCCAATGTCAGAATCATGCCCACATATCTGAAATGACATGATAATCTGTATGTCTTAACCAGATTGAACAAAAGTTGAAGCATTTGAACCTCTTATGATGAGATTTTTTACAGATAACATATGCATCACAGTGATCCAAATGATGGAAATACCAAAGACTCAACAAAGAATATTGGCTTTTGATGAGAGCACATGAATGAGAGCACATGAATGCCTGAGGGTGCACACAGCACCAACATTTTACATAAAACATCCATCTTAATTTCCATTCCTGAATATAACTCTGTACATCCAAAAAGAAGCTTTCCTCACTATAACTAGTCCACAATATTCACCTAAAACACACATTTTTGCACAGTGCAAGCTAATTTGAAACTTGAAGAGCTTGAAATAACAAGTTCCTAGTTGTGTTCCAATTCAACACAGCTGCTTATCAATTCACATTCATTTATTTCTACTACTACATTTTGAACATCCAAAAAGAAGCTTGGCCCAATAACATTACTACACAAAGTTCACTCAAAACACATATCTGTACTATCAATTACACAATGCTAGGCAAACAAAAACTCAAATTAAGAAATTTCTCACCAGACTTAAAGAAAATAGACAATCAACTACACATTCGTTAATTTCTACACCTACATTTCATTTATCCACAAAGTAGCTTCTTCACTAACATTAGTTCACAACATTCACCTAAGAGTCACATGTCTCCAGTTAATTAGACAGTGCAGGAAAAACTGAACCTTGAAAACAACAAATTTCACACCAGGCTTAAACAATATAGAAAATCATTCCACATTGTGATATTCTATTCCTGCATTTTGTATAACCACCCCGCTCCACTAACACTGTGCCACAATAATCGCCCAAAACTCACATTTGACAAATCAATTACAGAATGCAGGAAAAATTAAAACTTGAAATAACAAAGTTCTACTTCTGTTCCCATTCAAAATCCAATTCACTCACTTATCAATTCCCCTTCATTTATTTCTACTCAAAATTCTGAATATCCAGAAAGAAATCATCTTCACTAACAGTACTCCACAAAAATCACCGAAACACACATTTCAACAAACAATCACAGAACGCAATCCAACCAAAAACCCGAAACCAAAAACTCCTCAGCAGCCTTAAAGAAAATAAACCATCAAAACACGTTGTTATATTTTTATACCTACATTTTGCACATAAAAAAAGAAGTATTCAAGAGCATTCAATAAAACACACATTTCCATCACCAATCACACGACACAATCCAAAAAGAAACCCTCACCAGGCTTAAAGAAAATGGACAGCCCAAAATCAATAGCCTTAAGCGGCGAATTCTCCTTCTTATTGGCGAACAAAAAATTTTCGGGTTTCAAGTCCCTATGAATGACCCCATGGTTATGGCAAAGCTGCACGACCTCCACAATAGTCCTAGTAACCGCGGCAGCAGCTCTCTCCGTATAATGCCCTCTTGCCACTATCCTATCAAATAACTCCCCTCCCTCACACAACTCCATCACCAAATGCACCGCGTTTTCATCCTCACACGCCTCTTTCAAACTCACTATGCTCGAATTCCTAGGCAAATGCCGCATTATCGCCACCTCTCTCCTCACATCCTCCACGTCCACAGCCGTCCGCAGTTTCCTCTTCGAAATGCTCTTGCACGCCAGCAACTCCCGCGAGTCTCGCTCTATGCACAGATACGTCACGCCGAACTCCCCCCGCCCCAGCTCCCGATCCACAACGTAGCGCTCCTCGATATTCTCCTTCGGCACCCCCGTCAGCACGCTGATCGGAGGCTTTTTTGCGCCGGAGGATGTGTTTTTCGCCGTGTCGTGGTTGGAGTAGTTTGATTTCACGTCTTCGCGGGCTACGGCGGCGGGGGATCTGCAGCAGTTGCCCATTATGGGTTCGTGTAGTTCACGCGCCGGATCTGATGAATTAGGGTTTCATTGATTCGAGACAAAACGACGTCGTTCCGTGGGAGTGAAGTGTTCGAGTGTCAAGTGAGAGTAGGGAGAGTGCAAAGGTCGAAGAGAGTGGGAAGTTGTTGAAAAATGAAATAACAAAAAAAAAATGGGATATTCTTTTGAGATATTTTTAAAATGGAGTTTTTTTGAAGATGGGGAATTCTTTTTTGTATTTATAGGGACCGACCGTCGAGGCGTTTGGTAGTGAGAAGGTTTTGTCGGGAGGTTGAGAACTGTTAATTTCTACGCCGTAAACATCCATATTATACATATACATTTTTTT
>CANYCX014805123.1:0-16131 GCA_948193385.1 Breynia disticha f. nivosa | reverse complement strand
AAGAGAGCTAGAGAATTGAGTTTATGTTAGATTACTTGAGCAAGATTCTAATGGCAATTTTAGATTATTAGAATTTAATCGAGCTAATTAAACCTTTGATCTCGCTAGAGCTAGGTGATCGATGGAATAATTTGTTTGATTGATTTCGTTGGTGATTTATATGGCAATTATGAGAATTAATTGTTAATTTAACAGGAATTCAAACCTAGGCATCTCTTTAATTTATTGCACGCTTAGATTAGTCAAAACATACCTCTTCCTTTTGCTAGTTAATCAATTAAGAAGGATTGCTAGTATTTATACTAAGTCTCTAGGGTTCGATACTCGAGTCTGAAAAGTGCTCGTTTTATACTACTTGATTGTGTCCACTTGCACGTTGCATTTTTAGGCCATCAGGCTACACAAGAAGGAGTCGTTATGTTGGATACCAACCTACAATTGCATCATGTTTTATATGTTCCAGCTTTGCAGTGCAATCTGATTTCTGCATCTCAGCTGGCTGCGAACTCTAATTGTGTTGTGAAATTTACTGACAAGTATTGTGTTATGCAGGACCGCACTTCGAGGATGCTGATTGGAGCGGGTAAGCAACGTGAGGGGCTTTATTACTTTCAATCTGTGGGACATGAACGCGCCTTGACGGTTGTACAAGGTCATTCGGCTGACTTATGGCATCAACAACTCGGTCATCCCTCGGAGAAAGTGATTAAGATGTTACCATTTGTTAATAACGACTGTACCGAACATTGTGAAGTTTGCTTCCATTTCTCGATTCCTCGGTACACTCCTCTTCTACCGATCCTCTTCTCCTGTCCTCGGATGAGTTTGTGGACGATTTAGCTACGGTTTGGACTGATCCAGCTCTTGATACTACTGTAGTCGAGTCAATTGACATGGGGGAAATGATCCTGAATACAATGATGCTGGCCAGAATGCTGAACGTCAGGATAATAGTAATGTTAGACTGCCAGAGAGCTTAGCAGCAGGCAGAGGCCATCGACAGCAGTTTTCGTCCATTAAGTTGCCGAATTACGTGATCAATACGGTACAAGTAAAAAGCTCCACGCCCCATTGCTTTCCCAATCCACAGCATACCTCAGGTACGTGATATCCTCTTACTAATTACACAAACTGCGACAGATTTTCTTCTTAACACAAAGCTTTTCTGGCAGCGATTACTGCAGGTGTTGAGCCCAGTTCTTATAATGATTCTGTAAAGAGTGAGGACTGGAGAGCTGCAACGACAAAAGAGATTGATGCTCTTGAAGCTAATAACACGTGGGAGCTTACGGATTTGCCTTCCAAAAAACGAGCTATTGGATGCAAATGGGTTTATAAAATCAAATACAATGCAGATGGCACGGTTGAACGGTATAAAGCACGCTTGGTTATTCTTGGCAACAATCAGGTTGAGGGTGTTGATTACAATGAAACCTTTGTGCCTGTCGCAAAAATGGGATCTGTTCGTACTATACTAGCAGTGGCCGCCTCCAACAAAGTTTGTCGTTTAAAGAAATCACTCTACGGACTGCGTCAGGCCCCTCATTGCTGGTTTGCAAAACTGGTTGCTGCGTTAAAAACTTATGATTTTACTCAATGTTACACGGATTATTCCTTGTTCTTTCTTCAAAAAGGGGATGTACAAATTAACGTGTTAGTTTATGTGGATGATTTGATAGTTTCTGGTAACCACAACCATGTTATTCGTTGCTTCAAGAACTATCTGGGTAGATGCTTTCCCATGAAAGATTCAGGAACTGTGAAGTATTTTTTGGGGCTAGAAGTAGCACATAGCTCAGAAGGAATTTTCTTCTGTCAACGCAAATATACATTGGATGTTTTTTCAGAAGTGGGTCTTCTTGGAGCCAAGCCCTCGCCTATACCACTCGAACAACATCATCAATTGGCCTTAGCAGATGGTGCCTACTTGAAGAATGTGGAAAAGTATCGCCGTTTAGTTGGTCGGCTCATCTACCTTTCGGTCACACGTCCGGAACTTTCTTATTGTGTTCATATCTTGGCCCAATTTATGCAACGCCCTCGAACAGCTCACTGGGAAGCAGCATTACGAGTTGTTCGTTACCTGAAGGGTCATCCTGGGCGTGGCATTTTACTACGGTCAGACTGCAATCTGCAGCTCTCGGCTTGGTGTGACTCCGATTGGGCTAGTTGCCCTCTCACCCGGCGATCTTTAATGGGCTAGTTTATTCAGTTTGGGTCATCACCGATTTCCTGGAAAACGAAGAAACAACATACAGTTTCTCGATCTTCGGTCGAAGCCGAATATAGATCCTTGGCAAGTACTACATGTGAAGTCAAGTGGCTTGTGAATATGTTGTCTGATCTCGGGATTTCTCTTCAGCATCTGGTGTTACTTCACTGTGACAGCAAAGCGGCTCTCCACATAGCAGCAAATCCAGTTTTTCACAAACGCACAAAGCACATTGAGATTGATTGTCACTTCGTTCGTGATGAAATTCGCAGTGGGCTACTTCGGCCAGTATATGTCTCTACCGCTCACCAACTCGCGAATATTTTCACCAAGTCCCTCGGCACTGTTCAGTTCATGGCTGTACTTCGCAAGTTGGGCATTGATGATCTACACGCTCCAACTTGAAGGGGGGTATTGAGATAGATTATTGTATCGTAACTAACCTTATCTATCTTCTTATCTCTCCTTATCTATTCATGTTTCATATTTGTATTTGTATATTTGAATAGTATAGCGCAGCCATATCGTTTCCTTAACAGTAGGATTTCTCTTGTATTATAAGTAGATGTACCAATGAATACAACAATATCTTTTCCAACACCAAATATTTTCACAATTTCAGCATTTGAAAATTTTTAATTGAGCCAAAATTGGCTTTTGGTAAAGTCAATCGAGCCTAATTACCTTGGTTTTTAGAAGAACTGTGTAATACATGGTTCGGCTTTGGTGTCGGTTTTAAACCGGTGGTTCAAGTCGATTCTAGTTTGTTGGTTCAAGTTTGGTTTTTTCACTGAAAATGAATTGAACTGTCGTTTTGAAACCATGAATCAGCGATTCGAAACCGACGGTTCACAGTTTATTATTTCGAAGAACCGAAACTAAATTATGGACTAAACAATTTCGAATCTAATTTCAGTTCTAGAACCGACAGTTTCAGTTCGATTTTTTCACCTCTAATTTTATGGATTTCATTAGAGCGTGGATCTGACCTAATTACCACTTTATTATGAAGAGACGATTCAATCCCTACAAGGTTTGGTGGGGATTCTTCACCTGCAGCTAATAATTATAATTGGCTGATAATTCAATTTCTAAAAGACTTTTCATATTTTAAAAAGATGGATAATATTTGATTAATGTTTCAGAAAAGTATGTAATTATGATAGAAGATTTATGAACTATAAATCAATCTAATGAATACATTTGTGTTTTGCCAAAATTTTTACTAGTTAGAATAACACATGGGGAGATTTTCAATTGACAAAAACAAATTTCTACAAAGAAAATTCAAGTACCAAGCGTATTTTAGTTCAGTGGTAGAGCGGACTATCGTTCGATCCCCACAACGCCACTTGGGTGGGGAATGAAACCTCACCACCCAGAACTCTTCTCCGAACCGAATTAGTTTCGGCTCAGTGGGTTAGAGATAAAGAGGCTCAGACATAAAAAAGAAAATTCAAGCGATATTATTATATAAAAAATTGAAAGTTCTTTTACAGAGAGAGAATAACACTTGGGGAGATTTTCAATTGAAAAAAACAAATTTCTACAATTCTGAAAGTCCTTGAGCTCTATTGCAAGAACTGAGAAGTCGAAATTTGGAGAATTACAACATAAATTATGATTTACAACTCATTTCGATTATGAATTGAGTTGAGGTTGTTCAATATTTAAAATTGAATAATTTGAATGAATACAAATTGAACTCTCAAAATTTTTGTTCGAAACTCATAAACATATTCGATTATATGTTTATGAACATCTCGAATAATATGAAATGAATAGTTTTGAGGTGAGCATGCTCATTTATTATTTTACAACTTATCAATGAGTTCAAATAATCTTAAATACGTTCAAATAATAATATTTGAGGTGAGCATTTTTTTGTTAATATGAAGGTCGAACTCAACCTTAAGGTCTTTTGTTTATACTTTTATTACACTAAACTAACTAATTAAAATGTATTTCATAATGTAACATGAACACACAACAAAACAAAAAAAATTTATTATGACCAAAACTAATTTAGAAAAAGAGGAATAGCCGTTAATTTGTATTAGTCACATCATGTCATATTATTTTTATCAAATATTATTATTCATAACATAAATTTTATAAAAATTAATTCATATTTTTCATGTTATATTATAAACGTGTACTTACAAATTGTGCGGTTCAATCCAAATGAGATGAGCATGGTTTTCTGAGTCTAAACCTTTATTATAGTAAACTTACTAATTAAAATGTATTTCATAATGTAACATTAACATACAACAAAACAAAGAAATTTATTATGAACAAAACTAATTTAAGAAAAGAGAGATGACCGTCAATTCGTGTTAATCGCATCATGTCAAATTATTTGTTGTTAAATATTATTATTTGTAATATAAATATTATAAAAAATTAATTTATGTTATCCATATAATATTATAAGCATATACTTGAACATTACACTGCTTTTTTGCTCTTTTTTACCTTCTGCGACACATATTCACGCATTTTGGCCTAAAGTTTCCCTTTTCTGTTATTGCCATATAAGTTTCCCTTCATTGTTTACAATTTTATGGCTGGAAATGAAATTTTCGACAATGGTAGCGCTGACACAATATTTTCAAACAAAGCCAAAAGACGGAAATAAATGGGAAGTGAGGGATGATCATACCACGACCAATTTTGGGTCCGTGACCAGCGTACAAAACATACCGTCTATGGGAGCCCGGCCTGATCGTTTGATTCGCTTTTACCAATCAAATCGATTTGCAAGTGAACTAGTATTAAATCAATGAAAAACTGGTAAACCGTCTGGTTCAGTCAGTAAGATGACTCGGTTTTAAGCATTAAAAATATATAAATAAGTTTGAAAATTAAATAATTTTGTATATATATTATTTATTTATATTATTTTTTAAATTACCGATTTGACTAGTAGACAACTAGTAAGGCAGTAAACGAGTCGAGCCGAGTCGAGCCGAGTCGAGCTTTAGAGTGTTCAAGCTCGGTTGTTTAAAATTTCATGAGTACGAGCTCGAGTCGAACTTTCTTGTCGAGCTTAAAATTTTGCACAAACTTGGTTAATTTAAAATTCGCGAGCAAATAAGTTTGTTCATGAGCTTTATCGAGCCTGACTAAATAAAAATTAAAATACAATTTTGTGTGATAGTTATAGAGCGGCTGAATGACGAGAGAGTGGAAGTGGCAAACAACAAGTTTGGAGTTCTACAAGGTAGTGTATGCAAACGACGAGTTTGTAATTCTACAATGCAATGTATGTACTTACTTAAAATAAATTAATACATTATTCATGACTTCATATTGCATACATCTTTATAGTTATAAAATTTATCTTGTATACACTTTGTACACCTAAATTTGATGCAAATGCACAGCTTTGTACAATTTATATGCTTGTTCATAAATATGTTCACGAGCCTCTTAAACGAATATGTTTACAAGTTTACGAAACAATTACCTGAGTGCTCAGACCTAAAATTTTGTTTAAACTCGGCTCGTTTATTAATGATCCGAGTCATGAACGAGTTTTAAACGATCCGAACACACCGAGCTATTCATAAACGGCTCGGCTCATTTACAGCCCTAACCACCAGTTCAATCTAATCCTTTTTCCGATTCAAGTTCAACCATCTAATTTTTTTTTGTTTCGATCATTAATCCAATTCTGATAATATTACAATATATTATAGTTAATGTACATGTGACTTAGCAATTAAATATGAAAATGCCACGAAAATCTGACAAGTACACCGCCGCAGACATGAAGCAAACCCGTCAAAATAAAGAGCAAATGTCAAATTTTACAATCTTTTCCGAAACAGAAAAACATCACGGCATCTAATTATATTCGACTTGAAACGACGACTAAATAATATTGATGGTGACCGATATTTCAAACTTTATTCAGTGAAATTTTTAAAAAATTATTTTAATAAAACCACAAATACTTCGTTTTTTAAATGATTACACAAGTTGATATCTTTTCAAACAAACTCACATTTCTATTGAAAAACAATAGTAGAGATACTGCACTACATGTATGTGTTGTGAAAAAAATGTTGACTATGGTTGATCATGTAATTGTGTTCAAGCTTAGTTCTTTGTTTCATTATGGTTGATCATGTTTTGATTCTTTTAGTCTTTAAAGTTGGTATTTTATATAGTGTTAAAAATTAGTTCTTTGTTCGATTATAGTTGATCATGTTTTGATTTTTTTTAATCTACAAATTAATATTGATGTTTATATAATTGTATTTACTAATAACTAATAAGATATTTATTAGATAAATTTAGAAATAAAATTATAAAAGTGACTCAATTTCTTTAAAAAATTTCAACTTTTGTCCAATTCTTGAAAAATTCAACTAATAAAATCCAATAAAATAATAAAGTGGTAATGCTAATGTTAGGAAATTATGCGATAGAAGTATAATGCGGAAAAAAGAGAACACACAAAATTTACGTGGGTCAGTCCTTGCGACCTACTCCATGGGCAAAGAACCAAGTTATTCCATTACTAGTCACCAAAAGGTGGAAACCACAAAAAGCTTATAAGAAAAAAGTACAAGCTACTATATATATGTCTCATACAAACTCTATTTTAGACCTAGTATAACACTACTATTCAAATAGTATTTAACCAAATCTATACTACCCAAAAAGAGTAACCAAATCTATACTTCTAATGACTTCAAATCTCTTCAAGAAATCAATTCAACCTAACAATTCTCCCCGTTGAGTTGATTTCTTCTCAACATCGTAATTAGAATAACTTCAACTACACTCCTTAAGGGCCTCGAGTTCTACCACACGCAACCATCTTGTACCATTCTTGTGTAATCATCAACACTAATTCCGTGTCATGGCTTACCAGCCACTACTCGCAATGGATCTCATTAATTGATCTTTTCCTGTTCCGAAGTCACAATCGCAAACTCCACCCGCTTCCCTGTAGAACTCACAACAGGCTTTCAAACATTGGCACCACAAAGCTACCAATCAATATTATCATCACAAGACCTCTGAACATCCAAATAACTCTAGCACTACCTGAGAAACCAAACAACATGCTTGACCAAAACACCTACAGAAATCAAATTTCCTTATTCTTGTCTGTTTCTCCTATGCGCATAGCCATTTCATACATGTTCCACCTCCTTACAATGATAACCCATCAAACTATATCCTTTTTGTTCTTCGTTCTTCTGTCACTGTAAACTGATAATTCAGAGCCATCATTGTCTCCCCCAGAACTGAAATCACATCAAGTCCATAGATAATACATCTGCAATATTACTTATAGAAATTGTTCTTACCCTTCACGATAGTATTCACAAATTCTAAAAATTGTTCTTACCCTTCATGATAGTATCCACAAATTATAGAAATTGTCCTTACTCTTCAAGATAGTATCTTCAACTTATAGAAATTGTTCTTACACTTCATGATAGTATTCACAAATTCTCATAAGACTCAGACAAAGAATATAACAAAATCATATTTTAATCCTCGTTACCGAGCATGACCTCAACACCTTCAAATCTAATAGATTCCTATTAAATTTGCCAAGATGTTCACATACCTCCATGTCTTCGGTCATTTTCAAGGTATGCAGTCACCTTTTCTGATAAAGTTTCTTTGTCAGATATCTCTTCTGATATATACTTTCTAGCCTCCGCTACAGTATTTCCATCAGCTACCTCTCTCAAGACTTTATCCTCTAAACTGTATAGAATAATCTCCATCACGATTTTCTACACCACCGTCAATTCCACTGGTAATTAACTTCTCTTCACCTTCAATCGCTTCTATGAAATTACGTGATACAACTTGTCAGAAAATTACATGATAGAAGTATAATGTGGAAACAAGAGAACACACAAGAATTTAAGTGGTTTGGTCCTTGCGACCTACTCCACGGGCAGAGAACCAAGTTATTCTATTATTAGTCACCAAAAGATGGAAGCCACAAAAAGCTTACAAGAGAAAAGTACAAGACACTATATATAGGTCTCGCACAAACTCTATTTTAGACCTAGTATAACTGTACTACCCAAATAGTATTTAACTAAATTTATACTGCTCAAAAAGAGTAACCAAATTTGTACTTCTAATAACTCCAAATCTCTTCAAGAAATCAATTCAACCTAACAGCTAATCTTCCACTAATGATTAAGTAATTAGAAGATAAACAAGCGGCTAGAACCCGTGCGATGTAGCGAGATACTGGATATTAAATTACATTAATTTTATAAATTTAAATCATAATATATATTTTTTGCAATTGATAATTTCAATAAAAATTATTAACATATAACAAAAAAATAAATTATTATTTTAAATTTATTAATTTATTCATATTATTATATATTTATTTATTTTATGTTAATATCATAAAACTTTTAAATTTTGAAAGTATGATTATTTTTATAAAATATTAATCTAGTTGAATATCGGCATATTAATTATAATGTTTTTCCACCTCAAATGAGAATTATTTAAAATTATTAATATACTATTAATATTTAAAATTATTCATATACTATTAATATTTAAAATTATTCATATACTGAGAATTGGTACGATAAATTGTTGAATAAATTTAGATTCAAAAGAATGAAAGTACAACGTGATTGTAGACTGTTGTTAGAAATAGATTTGGATGATTGGTCACTTTATGTATTATTAATGGTTGAATTAACTCATCATTAATGGCCAACATTGAAAGTGGATGGCTTTATTTCTCTGCACTATAATTACCCTTCAGAAAAATATCAGCTTTCACAATTCAGAAGTTGATGTCTTGATCATCATCCAATAAAGAAACACGATCATCATTATGAAAATTAAGAAACGAACCCTAGCTTCTAAAACAACAATCCGCCATGCCTTCTGCCTTCAGTGCCGCCAGCCATACCCGTGCACATTCCGTAAATAAATTTTATTGATTGAAAAAGAAATATGGACTTTATTGGTTAAGAATAAAACAATAAATTGTCATAAATTAAATAAAAAATATATGTAATGTGAAGTTTAAACATATTCTTTTTAATGTAAATTTATAATAATAACAAAATTTATATAATTAAATAATAAAAATAATTATTTTTTAAATAACTATATTTTATGATAATTTAATTTGATTTATTGCCATGGTAATAAATCAATTACATATTTTTATTTATTTATTGTTATAAAATTTTAAAATAATATTAATATTTTAAAATAATGTCACATTTCAGCAACACATTTTGCCGAATGTCATTATTTTTATCTATAATTTTTATTAATTAAAATAAATATTTTATTGATTGAGAATAAAATATAAAATTTAATCTTAAATTAAATAAAAAATAAATATAGTATAAAGTTTAAACAGATTATTTTCAATATAAATTTATAATAAGGATAACATTTGTACAATTAAATACTAAAATTAATTATAAAAAATAACTAATTTTTTAAATAATTATATTATGGTAATTTAATTTTATTTCTTACATTATAATAAATTAATTTAATTTTTTATTTATTTATTGTCATAGAAGTTTAAATTATTAATATTTTAAAATAATATCACATGTCAATAATATATTTAGCCAAACGTCATCTTTCTACTATTACTTCTTTTTTAGCATCTATTTAGATATAGATATAGATGTATAATATTTATTGATTGTTTGTAAGAGTATAATTTAGAGTTTAGAAGAATTAAAAAACTATTGTGCATCAATTAAAAATTCAGTGAGTCCGAAATAATGAATAAGGTATATTTAGCTATTTAATTACTGGTTTTATTTTAAAAAAAATTATTATCTATAAAATTTAATCATAAATTAAAGAAAAAAAATATGTAGTGTTAATTTTAAAGATAATATTGTTAATGTAAATTTATAATAATAATAAAATTTATACAACTAAATAATAAAAATAAATAAAAAAATAATTATTTTTAAATAGCTATGTTTTATATTAATTATTTTATTACCATAATAATAAATTAATTTAACATTTTTATTTAATTATTGATATAAAAATTTTAAATAATATTAATATTTTAAAATAATGCCACATTTTAGTAATATATTTAGCCAAATATCATTATTATTATATATAAATTTTTATTAATTGAAAAAAAAATACTATAGACTTTATTGATTGAGAATAAAAAAATAAAATTTAATCATAAATTTAATAAAAAAATACATGTAGTCTGTAATTTATTCATATTATCTTTAATATAAATTTATAACGACAATAAAATTTATTCAATTAAATCATAAAAATACTTATAAAAAAATCCAAATTTTTAGATAACTATATCTTATGGTAATTTAATCTGTTTCATTACCATAATAATAAATCAATCTAATATTTTTATTTATTTTTCGTCATAAAATTTTAAATTAATAATATTTTAAAATAATGTTACATGTTAATAATATATTTAGACAAATGTCATTATTCTAACCTATTATTTTTGTTTTAGTGTAGATATAGATATAGATATAGATCTAGATGTATAATATAAGATAGTGATTGTCTGTAAGAATATAATTTAGACTTTAGAAGAATGAAAAAAATCATTGTGCATCATTTAAAATTTCAGTGAGCCCTAAGTGATGAATAATGTATTTAATTACTGATTTTATTTTATGAAGTTTTATTATTTTTAAAATATTAATTAAAATGGTATTTACTAAAAGTAACAAATGTGTTTATATTTTAAATATAACTAGTGACACATGTCAATACCATATTAAACCAAATGTCATAATTATATTCATTTACTTCCAAATGATTATACATATAGATAAATAGATATGATGCTTACGCATGGTTTATGTGCTAATCTAATTGTGTTATGGAGTCCCTAATTCATATTTTCCCAAACCAACAAAATAAATTAAAAAGAAGAAGTTAATTATAATATATTTAGACACAGCAACTCTTAGTATTATTAATGAAATATTACAGAAAATAAAGTGAGAGTGTTTTTATAAAGATAGGGCAACTCCTAGTACTCTGTCCCTTTAAAAGAAGAAATGACAGAAGATGCATTTGTGTGGAGAACGACAACAATATGTCATAATTAGCACAAAGATGCATCAAGTAGTTCAAGAAAACTTTCAAGAATTGCTCTTTTTCTAAGCACAACTCATAAGCAAGTGAGTCCCACTTTACTCGCCAAACTCTATTCATCAAACCTACTTTTGGGACACTGCAGAACACACTACCTGATTTACAAATGTCCCTTCCAAATTTATCATAACAAAACGAAAAGAAATTAAAAAAAAAAAAAGAAAAGCCCCTTTTCTCCCTCTTCTCGGCCACCTTCTATTTATATTCCTTTCCCCTCCTCCTTCTTTGACTTGTCCCCTATTCCCATTTCCACACACTCACTTTTTGCCTCCAAAAATTTAAAAACATTAACTAATAACATGGGCAGATCTCCTTGTTGCGAGAAAGAACGTACCAAAAAAGGTGCATGGACAAAAGAAGAAGATGAGAGGCTCATCAACTATGTCGAAATTCATGGTGAAGGTTGTTGGTATAGTCTTCCAAAAGCAGCTGGTATATATCTTACAAACATATTTTTTTTGCTACTTTTATGTTGAACCAACTTTGTTTCTTCACTTATATTTGGTTTCATTTAGGTTTGCTTAGATGTGGCAAAAGTTGTAGAAGCAGATGGATTAACTATCTTAAACCTGCTCTTAAGAGAGGAAACTTCACTGAAGAAGAAGAAAAATTAATCATAAACCTTCAGTATTTACTTGGAAACGAGTATGTGATTTTTCTTTATGTGATAAACTTGTTTAAAGCTAAACTTGGCTAATATTTTCTTGCTCTGAACATTTGATTTTCTTGGTTTATTTCAGATGGGCACATATTGCTGCTCTTTTAGTTGGTAGAACTGATAACGAAATCAAGAACCATTGGAACACTTATATAATAAGAAAGTTGTATAATAGAGGTATTGATCCGCAAACACACCGTCCTTTAACTTCCACCAACATGAACAACAAAAGTTCTCGAGTAGAGAATCAAAATTCAACAATAGCACGATTCATGCAAGTTCAACCAGCAGATTACAACGAAGTTAATGCATTAAAAGTACGAAATGCTTCAGCTGAAAATTCGAAAAACAGCAGTGATGTCACAACAAAAGAAGTTGTGTACAACCCAAATGGTCAAGAACTCAATCTCGATCTCTCACTAAGTTTGCCATTACAGCAACAAGTCACAAGTTCTACTTCGACCATCAATCTTAATGAGCCAAAGCAAGCCAATTGGACAAAACATCAGTTTGGTTCTTACCAGTTTTTTGGAGCCATAAACGATAATGCTCCAAAACCATCACCAGCTTTGTGTCTATGTTACAATCTGGGTTTCTCGACAAATCAAACTTGTGACTGTAGCAAAAAAAGTTATTGGAACTTTAATAACTTTTGATGGTCTATAAAGATATTTGAGATTTTTAGAGTAATTATATATTTTTCTTTATTAATTAGTATTTTTTTTAAATTTTTAATGAGTAGTCTGATCAAAACTAGGTATTCCATGTCCAATGTAATTTGTAACTTTGTAAATACATAAAATTAGAAGATTTTCAATGCCGCAATAGTTTGTAAGTTTAAAAGTTCTGACTTCCGATCCCTTTCCATAATTACTGTAATTTCACTTCATTCTTTTGCAAACAAAAATTAAATTTATGGAGTAAACTGTGGAATTTTATTTAGGTATATTGTAGTACAAAAATAATGAAATTGTTAATAGGACTGACATAGCTGGTAAACGCATAAAGGTAAACGCATAAAGCTTGAACCTAGTCGACCTGGTGGAGCTCGACAAAGGATTTAGCTGAATTCTATTGTGATTGATATATCTTACTGTAAGAGGAGAAATGGTGGAAGCAATAAAAATGGGAATTTTTTTAGTATGAAGCCGTTTAAACAGGAGACTCAATGAGGTATTAGTTTGGGATTATTAAATATAGTTAAAAGAAATTTAATTTTTTAATTTTTTAGTAAAAATAATTTAATTTTATATAATCAATAATTTCAATAAAATAAGAAGATTGTAAAAAAAGAGAAGAATTGTAGGGAGTGATTGAGGTAGTTAGATAAAGAATTGTATTTATTACATTAAATAGTCATACTACCCTGCATGCCAAGGAAAGCTATATAAAAAAATAAATTTAATAAAAATATTTATACTATTAAAAAGTATATTAAATAAAATAAATTTATTTATTAAAATATTGACATTACGGGTTTCAGAAAACTTTTAAAGATAACATTTTTTTGTAAAATTGCATAAATTGTCTTTATTTTGCATATGTTCAAGTTACTATATGTTACCTTAATCAAAATATAGAAATACCAACGACCTCTTGGTTCAGTGGTAATGGGGGCTGAACTTGGTAGGGCGGACCACGGTTCGATCCCCCGCAACGTCGATTGGAAGGGAAATGAACCTTAACCTCCAACTTCTTCCCGAACCGGATTAGTCTCGGCCCAGTGGGTCGAGGATACCGGGGCTTGACAAAAAAAAAATCAAAATATAGAAATTAATATTTGTTAATTTAAATCAGTTTACTATATACTGAAATAATTATATTATTTTTTTCTAAAAGTTAAAATATATAAAATTTTGTAAATTTAACATGTCTTATTGATATCAAAATAAATATAAAATCTAAACACTTAACGAAAGAAGACAAAAAGAAATCATTTAGCATTACATCTCTTTGAAAAGAAACGACAAGTTGAAATTTATAGCAATGGTATATGTTCAATATATTTTTATAATATACAAATATATATTTTTTTATTCAATACATTACTATATGTATTAAGATCAAGATTATTTTTCTACAAAGTGGGTGCACAATGTCCTTCAATTATTTTTAGTGTAAGTGTAACGATTGGTTTAAAAAAAAATTTGGGAAAATTATCCGCCTTATATATAAAAATTCAAATACTTCTTATCATCACATTTTCTTACAATATATAATTTAATTCAATTATGTAAAATTATTTCATGACATCAAAGTTTTATTTTCTAAAATAAATAAATAAGAAAATATATATTAATAAAAAATTTAATGCAAATCAAATCTTCTAATGAAATATACAGCAAATGAATTAAGAATTTAATTGAAATTTTATATTATTATTATTGTTATAACTCTCTTTTTAAAGATTCATTCTTCAACCTTATAAAATGACAAAATCAAATCACCACCCTTAAATACAAAAATCAATACTTAATAAAAAAAATATGATTAAAAAGAAATAATTTAATAAATGAGAAATTAATAGAATGCTGATATGGTATGCTCATAAATTTTTTGAAAAATTTACGAGTAAAGATCGCTAGAGCATCTCTACGCATAAACCTCTTCAAAAGTTTTATGAGCATGTGACGTTAGCATTTCACTAACTTCTCATTTATTAAATTTTTTTCCTCAACTCATAAATCTTTCATTAAACTTTATAGTGAGGTCTAAAAGATATAAAATATATCTCACTATAAACTCTCTCTCTTTCACTATAAACTCTTTCATCATTTTCGATCAAACACCAGAAATAAACAGAGTTACAGATAAGTGATTTAATATGTTAATATTTTAGTGGTTATTCCCTATGATTGTGAACTTAATTGTATTATGTGAATTGTTTTAATGTCTTTTGTTTACAATCTGGCAGAAAATGATGTTTCTGTTCATGAGTTACTAAAGAGAACATTTGTTTTCTTTAACACAGAAGCACAAAAGCATTAGTGCGTCATCAATGCAAATTTTCTATCGAATGAAAGATAGAACAGACCACTCCCATATTCAACAAATCAGTTTATGATGAAAGTGGACCATCACATGCGTAAAAGAGTTGGCAAAATGGCCTTTACCAACCTTCTCAATGTCATCTTGTTTCTTTCGGCAGCCACATTACACATTGGAGAATTTTTATTTTAGTTTTTGTCATGGCTTTTAGCCACTAAACTCATCTCTAGGTAACTTTGAATCATTAAAATAAAATTATGAGATTTCTTGTTCTTATTTTCTCATGTTAATTCATTCAAGTATAAAATATTTTTCTGCTATAATTTTATGGTTATTTCATTTGATTGCTAAACTGATAATTTAGTTTATTGATTATTATAATTTACTACTAGATTGAATCCGTAATTGTGTAGTTTATTTAACTAGAGTAGCAACTAAGAATTTATTGTCACGACGTTAGAACTATAATTCTTAGGAAATTATTCAACTTGATTAAATATATCGTCGTACGTATATTGTCTTGTTTCGTTATCTTTCTTGTTTTTACTATTATTGATCGTATCCAAGTTGTCAATCAATAAGTTTTAATTAGAATACATGTTTCTGATTAATTAATCGCAAGGAAAGAGAGGTATGATGCCGCACAAGGTGACAATAAATTTCAATGTGCTTGGTGCATTCATGGAATACGGGATTATTAGCAATGTGAATTGCTGCCTGACTATCACACCAGAAGGGAACAGGAAGTGTGACAGGAAGACGGAAATCCTTCAGTAAATAAGAGAGCCATAAAGCCTCGCAAACCGCAGTCGCCATACTCCGATACTCAGCCTCGGCAGAGGAGCGAGAGATGGTCGTTTATTTCTTGCATTTCCAAGAAATCAAGTGATCACCAAGAAACACACAGTAGCCGGAAACAGATTTGCGTGAATCAGGACACTTAGCCCAGTCAGCATCTGAAAAAACACGCAAGGTGGAATCAGAAGTCGCGGAATAAAACAACCCGTGGTGAAGAGTACCTTTCAAGTAACGAAGAACGTGCAAAGCACCATCCCAATGAACAGAACGAGGAGCCCCAACAAACTGGCTCAAGGTACTCACTGCATAACAAATGTCA
>CANYCX014801680.1:0-13089 GCA_948193385.1 Breynia disticha f. nivosa | reverse complement strand
GTTACTTAGTGAGAAAATGTTGTACGCTTAATTCGAGATATGTGAGTTCTGGATGGGAGTGGTGGTCTTCCTAGGACACGTTATATCGTCAGGGGGTTTTATGCCAGATACTAGAAAGATTAAGGCAATCCAGGAGTGGGAGGCTCCGAGGAGTGTGACTGAGGTACGCAGTTTCTTGGGAATAGCAGGTTATTATAGGAGGTTCATAGCTGATTTCTCTAAGATAGTAAGGCCGATGACTAATCTCCTAAAGACGAATACTTTGTTCATTTGGAATGAGCGGTGTGAGGAGAGCTTCTAGGATTTAAAGCGAAGATTAGTAGAGGCACCTATACTTGTATTACCGACAAATGGTGGAGGATTTGTGGTTTATTCCGACGCTTCTAAGGCGGGTTTATGAGGAGTGCTTATGCAGAATGGGAGGGTGATTGCGCACTCTTTGAGGCAGTTACGGCAGCATGAGGTTAATTACCCGACCCACGACTTAGGGTTGGCAGCTGTCATCCACGCTTGAAAGTGTGGAGGCACTACCTATATGGTGAGACATTTCAGATTCTAACCGACCATAATAGTCTAAAATATATCACTACGAAGAGAGAGTTAAATCTGAGGCAGAGGAGATAGATTGAGCTCCTCAAGGATTATAATTGCATGATCGACTACCATCCATGTAAATCTAATGTGGTTGTAGATGCGTTGAGCTGGAAAGGTAGAGAGGACGAGACTATAAGATTCAGGTAAATCGACTGCCCCACACAGGTTAGATGAGGATGGTCTCCTTTATTACAGGGAGCAGCTCTGTGTTCCCAATTTGACCGAGGTTAAGGAGGCGCTTATGACAGAGACACATTCCTCTCCACTTTCTATTCATTCGGGCAGCACAAAAATGTACCGAGACATGCGAGAGATGTATTGGTGGGTGAATATAAAGAGGGAGATCATTGACTTTGTAGGTCGATGTCTGTCTGCAAGCAAATCAAGGCAGAACATCATGCTCCAGCTGGGAAACTGAGACCGTTGGAGATCCCTGAATGGAAGTGGGAAAAGATTTCGATGGATTTCATAGTTGGATTACCGAGGACTTTATGGCAACACGATGCCGTGTGGGTTATAGTCGATAGGTTGACTAAATTGGCGCACTTTTTGGCAATTAAACAGGAGGATACCTTAGACAAGCTTGCGAGCTTATATGTGTCAAAGATAGTGAGGTTAGACAGAGTACCTGCGTCCATTGTATCGGATAGAGATATGCGGTTTACTTCTCGATTTTGGGGGAGTCTGTAGGACGCGATGGGCACCAGTCTGAGGTTCAGTACCGCATTCCACCCTCAGACTGATGGTAATTTAGAGAGGACTATCCAGACTGTCAAGGATATGATGAGAGCTTGCGTGTTGGAGTTTGGGGGTAATTGGGATGATCACCTTCCACTGATAGAATTTGCCTACAACAGCAACTACCACTCGAGTATAGGGATGGCGCCTTACGAGGCATTGTATGGTTGGAGATGTCGGAGTCCAGCTTATTGGGACATTGAGAGATTACGACAGATTGAGGGGCCGAAATTGGTACAACAGACATTAGAAAAGGTGAATGTGGTAAAGAAGTGTATGAAGGTAGCCCAGGATCGCCAGAAGAGTTACTTCGATCGACATCATCGAGAGGTATCTTATGAGGTCGGAGATAGGGTATTTTTTAGGGTGTCGCCTTGTAGAGGCGTGATTTGATTTAGGAAAAAGGGGAAGTTGAGTCCGAGGTATGTTATACCTAATGAAATTATCGAGAAGATTGGGCCATTGGCATATAGGTTGCAACTACCAAAGGAGTTGTCTTGACTCCATAACGTATTTCATGTATCGATGCTGAGGAGGTATCACTCCGATCCTAGCCATGTGCTTAGTGTCGTGACTCATTTTCTGTCCAAGAAATGCTTCATCAACATGAGTCACGTTTAAGGCTCCCATTCGTGGCATTTTGAACCATGTTCGTGCTGATGCTTTTGCCCAAATTTTGCTTAAAATTTTCATCCCTAAGATGTGTCACTATTGATTCCAACTCGTGATCATGGTGAATCATGAATGTGACTCACCTTCTGCCCTTGATTTGCTACTTAAATGAGGGTCACAAATGGCCTTCATTCATGGTTCAAAACACCATGTTTGTGGTTGATGTTCTGGCCAACTTTCATCTATATTGGGGCGAGTCACGAACATGGTTAGGGTGAGTCACATTCATGACTGGCCTTCTGCCCTCTTTTCCTTCCTTTTCCTTAAAGCAATATATATTCCTCATTCATGGCTAGCAATAGAGTGATCATAGTGCACCATTTGACCAACACATTAGGCTTTGATCCACGCTTGGGACTCCTATGTTCAAGCTTCCAAAATGGCCTCGCTCGATGTGCCGTGATTTTCCCTCAAAACATGGTAAATCTTCATGTCTCCGTATAAACCTAGATAAAACCAAAACGAACATAAGCATCTGAAATAATATGGTTCCTCTAATAAAATGTCATGAAGATCAACTAAAAATGAATAGAATAAATGTGCATATTTGGCCCTATCAGTACCCTAGCAGATCTTCTTAGTACCTATGTAATAGGCTCTTATTCCATAACTTCTTGTGAAGTTGAGTCCATCTACTAACTATCCACTACAGGAATTTGTGTATTTATGTCCTCTTACACAACTTTTTCTTGTACATTATTCTCACTAATTCCATTAAGAATAAATTCTTTATCTAGAAACATCACAGTTTGAGCAACAAATAATTTTTTTATCACTAGGATTGTAGAAATAATATCCCTTAGTCTCTTTAGGATACCGTACAAATAAACATTTGTCTATTTTGGATGAAAGCTTATTCGATGTTGACCTCTTAACATATGCTTCACATCCTCATAGTCTAAGAAAAGACAAGTTGGGTTTTGGTACTATATCATATTCTCTTAGATATTTGTTAAACTTTAGGCCTATATATTTGCCACCTTGATCTAATCGAATGGCTTTAATACATCTACCTAACTATTTTTTACTTTATTCTTGAAATCCTTAAACATCTCAATGGTTTTTAATGTATATCTCATTGGATAGATATAACTAAAACCGCTATAATCATCAATAAATGTAATGAAGTATCCATAACCACTTTTGGCTTGTATACTTAATGGTACACATACGTCGAAGTGTATAAGATCCAATAATCTACTAGTTTTGTCTCATTTCTTGTTGAAATAATTCTTAGTCATTTTCCATGAATGCATGATTCTCGTGCGTCTATTGATTCCCTATCAAAAGTTCCAACGCCTCCATCTTCATGAAGTTGTTGCAAGTGTTTCTCACTTACATGTCCCAAATGACAATGTAAAATGTACAAGGATTTAGTTCATTAGACTTAAACTTCTTACTTTCTACGTTATACACGAGATTATGACTTGATAAGTCTAAGACATATAAATTGTTATTAAGGAATCCACTTTCATAATGCATGTTATGAATATTTATATTGTTATTCTCAATAAAAAAAGTAAAACCATCATTGTCAAAGGCTACAACTAAAATAATGTTCCTACTCACTGTAGGTACATAAAAATAGTCATTTAACTTTATCTCTAGACCTATAGACATACATAAAGTATAGCCCCTAATCTCTATGATAGCAACTAGAACTCTATTTTTGACTCGGAGATCAACCTTGCCCCTTGAAAGTACTCTTTTATTTTGTAATCATTTTACATTGTAATAGACGTGAGACCCACAACCGGTATCCAATACCCATAATGTAGAAATAGAGAGAGTCTTTTCAATAACACAAATCTCTAAAAAAATGTTCTTACAACATCTTTCTTCCCTCCTAATAACATTGAACAAATTTCTTCCAATGCCTGCTCAGTTTGCAATGGCAGCAAATGTCCATAGGAATAGGCTGAAAAAGCACCCTAGGATTTTGTTGAGGTAAGACCTCTAACATGGGCTAATGGACTTTCTTAAATTTTCTTTTCTTAACTTTCCATGAAGTGGATTGGAAAACCTTCCTAGGCTTTGGTTGAGGTACCTCCTCCAACTTGCACTTTGGGTTCTTTTTGGTCGTTCCTTTCCTACCCTTTATGTGACCCCCAAATTCGACTACCACTTCTGATGCAATAATCATTTTTCTTTTCTTGTTAAATGGTACTCGATCTCGAAAATCATAGATCTGAAAATGACAATTCAAAACATAAGTTATAAAAATTTACATTTCACTACTTTAAGTAAACATGTACAATGTTTGAGAAGGAAAAATCTCAAAATGCTTAAGGTGTACAAAATAGAGTTAGGGTTATAAAATAAAAGAAATCCATATGATGCCATTTCAATTATAACCTCACAAAAGACATGTATGCACTATCAAATATTCATTACAAAGACTTGTATGATGTACGATAAAATTAAACCCTAGTGCACCAGCCACCTTGGTTCTCATACTCTTTGCGATCGAGTCAGAAACAAGAAAAATAGTTTTCACCTTCCTATCCCAAAATTCTCTTAAGACCCTGCCAATATGGCAGACATAATATGTGTGAGTTGTGAAACCCCGTAAGCAGCACTTACCAAAATGGACAACTTTCCACACAGTAGCATTCATACATTCAAATCATTGCAAACATAAGAATTATCAAGTCCATTCCGTTCCTAGTTTATCGCAAATACTAATTGAATGTTTAGGTTTCCAATTCATGCGAAAGGAATTAACATATGACTGTGACATATTCTCAAGCATAAATCAGAAAAATAACATATAACATCAATGAACACACATGAACATACATGAACATAACATTTGGATAGCAATGAACTTATATGAACATATATGAACACAAATGAACATCAATGAACACCCAAACTGTTCATCCCTCTTCTTGGACAGCAGAGCAGTCATGATCGTGATTGCTTAAATCACATTCGTGACTCCCTCTGTTTTCATCAATATGGGAGTTAGAATGACAGTCACGAACGTGACTGGTGTGAGTCACGAATGGTTCTATATTTCTGTTTCTTGAATGCTTAGCCCTGTGGGTGAATCACAAACGTGATTGTGATGATCACGAATGTGGTTCCCCTTCGAAACTCCTCAACCAATCAACCATGTTTGGCCAGCCGATCAGTCACGTTCGTGACTGGTATCAGTCAAGTTCGTTGCTGGTCAAAACACAAACAAACCCTTAAAACCTTAACCAAAAGCCAATCATGATCGTGACTGTGACCAGTCACATTCGTAATTGGTTAAAAACATCACAATTTGTGTTCAGCAAGCCAGTAACGATCGTGACTGGGATCAGTCATGTTCGTGACTGGTGTTCTGTCACCATACTTAGCCAAACTTTTGGTTTCATACATTCCCATATGAATCCATAGCATTCAAGCAAGATTCAAACAATATATTCCCATAACTTCATATCATATTTTCACCCAATTTCATATCAAATTCTATAAAATCAAGGTACATATAAAAATAACAATTAAGAACCACTCCTCATCATCTTTAACAATCATCATTCAAGTTAAAGTCTGTAACAAACATCAAGCATACCATAACCATATGACTAGTCTCATTTCCAAACATTTCATGCACATGTCTACCAATTCACATGTGACCATGCCCCATTGCAACAATCTTATGAATGGAATGTATGCTACCGATGCATTCCCAAACATGATCTACCCTGAGCCTAGTTATCATTTCAATTTATGCCCTCATTCGGCCTTAATACTGATGTTTGCAAATGGGCCTTATCAGCCCAGATTATGTGGTTATAAATATGGATCCATAATAATCTTGTGCACTAAGCGCCCATAGTTTTCACACTAAGTGTCCATAATGTTGGCACACTCATATACATCAAGGTATTCTGAGTATTCTTCACTGTGCTTCGGTGTAGCATCGGTTATATACTACCCTTACTTTGTTTTGCTCACTAAGTGCCCATAAATTGCAC
The DNA here is from genome assembly GCA_948193385.1 of Breynia disticha f. nivosa. Lineage (NCBI taxonomy): Eukaryota > Viridiplantae > Streptophyta > Magnoliopsida > Malpighiales > Phyllanthaceae > Breynia > Breynia disticha. The sequence goes on along the minus strand of CANYCX014801680.1, from coordinate 7,117 downwards.
ACTAAGTGCCCTTTTATTTTTATTAAATGTGCTCCCCATGAGTCCAAATGCATGAATGTTATGTGCATAACCTATGAAACTCAAATCATGCACTAATAATCCACTCATGTTATGCTTTATGATCATATGTAACTCAACCTTTAATCATCAACAATCTCATCACAAACACTACCATAGCCAATAACACAAGAATACAACTTATCATATCACACAAGGCATTCCAAACTACATGATCCAGTTTAATCCCCTACAGACAACGAAATCATCAATCTAACATCAAATTAACATGCTTCAGAGTCATATATCAACACATAATCATACAGGCAACATACAGATTCTTTCAAGAAAACATACAAACCAAGGAAAGTTACATGTGTGTTGCTTACCTCGGAAGAATCACCTAACGGCTCGATTGGGAGCCTTCCTCACCGTGATTCGAATTTCCTATTATACATATTATGAACTCATATCAATTCCATGTTCATGTAATGATGCAAACATGAAAGACTAATGATTATCGTATGCATATGTGTTATATAGTTCACTTTCTTTTTACCTTCTCTCTCCCCACCATCAATGTTCTTTTTAACCTTATTACTGTTCTTCCTAACTATGACATTTAAGTATTCACCTACTTACACCAACCTTCATTAATGTTGTAATTATTCTAATAAGTTTATTTAGGTCGGTTGAAATGATTCTTACGCTCCAATATGTTCCAAACATACTTACTCTCGATTAGACATTTTCCTACTCTTACTTCAATCTCTCACATCATAAAGCACCCATTGAAATTGATACTCTAAATTCACTCAACAGACTCTAAGGAAGCTTACTAAGGTGACAAATCACAGAAGAAATGACTGGCATAAAAACTCCAAATTCGTCACTTTGAATGGGGTGCTTCCTATCTTGAATTTCGGGCACCTAAAACATAATTTGACACTAAAAATGGTTACTACAAAGTAACATACATGTTAGTCTTTCCAACGAGCTATCATTTGCTCAAATCAGAGCTCAAACAAAATATATATGTGGTCGGAAAACTAGGATTAGAGATAATTTTGAGATTTACAAGAGCAAAGGAGAAAGACTTAACAAGATTCAACTTCCAACTTCTTTCAGGACTCGCTAACACTAGGGTTTTTGAAAGGGAAGCTAGAAATGAAGGTTTTTGAGACATGGAGGGAGAGTGTACAGAGAAAAGAAACATGTATGTGGTGGAGAGGAGAAAGAGCTTAGGTTCATTTAAAGTTAATTTACTTGGACACTTATGCCCTTTTGGCTATAATTCCATAATCCTCTTTTGCGCTAGGTATTTTCTCTAACTTAGACTTCCGTAAACCTCCTTCCACCAAATTTTAATTTATTACATTTCGCAAAAACTTTATTCATATTTTTCCTACGTATTTAATTTAAATTTTAATTAAAAGAGAAATTGAGGGAGTTACAATTCTACCCCCTTAAGAAAATTTCGTCCTCAAAATTTAAGACCTACCTGAATCTGGAAATAGATGAGGATAGCATATGCGCATCTCCCTTTCAACTTCCCAGGTCGCCTCTTTCGGAGAATGGAAACTCCATTTCACCTTTACCATCAGAAATTCTCTATTCCTCAACTTGTGAATCATCCGATCCAGGATTTCAATAGGTTCCTCCTTATATGTCATATCTTCTAAAATTTCCACTTCATGTTCCTTATTTATGTGACTCGGATTCGATCTATACCGCCTTAACATGCTCACGTGGAAAACATAATGTAATCTTGAAAGTTCATATGGTAATCAAAGCTGGTAAGTTAGAGGTCCTACCTTTTTATGATTTCATAAGGCCCAATGAACCTAGGGCTTAGATTTCTGCTTTTCCTGAATCTCAAAACTCCTCTCTAAGGAGATACCTTCATAAACACATTCTCACCTACCTCCTAGGTGATTTCTCACTGATGCTGATCCGTATAACTTTTATGCCGATCTTGGGCAGTTTGAATACATTTCTTAATTACCTAAACCTTCTCTACTATCAGCTGCACCAATTCTGGCCCCTCAATCTGTCTTAAACCCTCAACTTCCTAAGATACTGGACTTCTACACTTTCTGCCATGTAGAGCCTTGAACGATGCCATTCCGATGCTGGAATGATAACTGTTGTTGTACGCAAACTCTATTAATGGCAAGTGCTCATCCAGTTGCCTCTGAACTCTAGGATACAGGCTCTCATCATGTCTTCCACTGTTAGGTGCACCAATTTTGGCCCCTCAACCTCCTTTCACAGAATTTTAATTTATTACATTTCGCGAAAAATTTATTCATATTTTTCCTATGTATTTAATTTAAATTTTAATTAAAAGAGAAATTGAGGGGGTTACACTTCATTTTATCCTTTTCAAGAATAGAGCACATGGATATTTCAGAGTTATATGAGTTATCACTCATTTTCTTTAGAAAAAATAAAAACATGGTCAGTTATGAGGTCTTTAATCAAAGTACTCCTACTCAACAATCAATTAAGATCCTATCAAACAATTCACTTGTTAGTGATTTAATAAAGGAACCGACATCCACTTTTTTCTTTCTCAAAGGCTAGGCTACTTAGGTAGAAATCCATCCAATCCTCTTTCCTAAAATGACTCGGTTGTAGTGCGACTAACATTTACATGCAGGGGGCATTTCCTATTTATTGAATAAAGTCAATGCATAATCACAAACCAACGTTAAGTCCAAACCTACATTTAACATACTAACCATGTCATTAATCTACCCCCTACTCTAATATGAGGGCATAGAAAGCATCATTCTTATCCCTGCATCACAGACAAAATCTGATGTTTTCAGCTTTGGCTTGACCCGTGCTTCGATGTTCGATGCCTTAACATTTTGTTAAATTGGGGAGGCAATTTTATTGACTTACTATTTCCATGGTTATTTCATTTTAATTACATCTTGGTGTGGTAAATGCAAATTCAACATTTATATTGAATTCATTCATTACATATAATATGTATAATCTGAGTGTATAAATGTAAACATGCAATCATGGGCTAATTGACGGGTAGGAAGCACACTAGATCGGTGTAGTTTTACCATGGAAGTATGCCTCTAGGGATCGAATCTCTCGAGGAATGTTGTATTTAAATTGATTCGGTGCGGACAAGAAAATAAAGGAAAGAAAAAAACATGAATTGGAATTTGGGGTTTTTGATTTGAATAACAAATATAAAGACAAATAACTAAAAACAAGACTCAACAATGAACTAAAAATGTGAGTTTTTTTGGATTTCAATAGAGAATGCACTTGGTTACTTAATGACTTGAGGTTAGTGACGGTCTTCTAGAACTATCGTCAATTAAGAGTCCCATTCAAGATGTTCAAAATTGCATCCTTAAGATTAGTAAGTGTTCTACTTTTGTGATACACAAAAATAGGCAAGGCAATAGTCGCTTAGGAATTTCATCGAACACCTCAAGGTCATTTGGTATATTTCTTTCCAAACAAGCCCTAACTCTATTTAATTTAGCCTTCCTAAACCTAGGCTTTCACAACTCTGGAATAGGATTACTAGCAACGAATAATTAACAAGCAAATGCTATTAATTGTTCCTAAAGTGCAATCGATCAATTGATATCTATGAATATCTAATCCTAGAATATTACTACTAGGTATTTTTCAACATAGGTTGAATTAATGATTTAGCCCTCCCTAAACCTCAGCTTTCGTAATTTCGGCATAGGGCTGCTAACAACAATTAACTAGAGTTGCCCATTAAGCCATTCATTCATTAAGTTCAATCAAATAGATAATCATTTTTTAAAAGATAAATCATTTATGCACAAAAATTGAATGGTAAAACAATTTGCAATCAAATGTCCTAAACTAACATTCTCGCTCTTTCTATCACAATAGCAATATGTACATTACAAGCAATCAATTGGAAAATGTTCACACTAGCATTCATTCATGATGATAGATCATTTAACAATAAAAACTCAAGATATCCATCAAGTAAGCCAAGGAAAAGCAAACAAAATCCTAGCCCAACATGGCTAGGTAAAACACTATCAAAAGAAAAACAAAATGTCTTTAGAATGGTGGTCCAAAGACAAGAAAATAAACCTAACACAACCACATTTGTAAGCTTCCATTTAGCCCTAGTGAAGTGTCAAGAATGACCCTATTTAAAACATTCAAAATAAGGATATTTTTTGCCACATTTGGAGTGTCACGTTCGCCATCAGCATCCCTCCAATCGTGACTCAAATGAGTCACGTTTGTGACTTGGCTGTTGCCTCAAATTTTGCACCACTTTATCCTTCAGAATGTGAGTTACGTTCGTGACCCTTTTGAGTCACGCTCATGACTCAATTTCTCTCCAAGAATTTCACCACCAACATGAGTCACGTTTATAGTTCATATGAGTCACAATCATGACTCCTAATCTACCCAAAATTGCCTTCAAAATTGAGCCACGTTTGGCTGCCATTCGTGGTTCAAATAAGCCACGTTCATGGTTATGTTTCTGGCCAAATTTTCTCTTCATTTCAGGTGCCACGAATGGCATTTTCCAAGCTTTAATTGTGGTCATGGTGAGTCGCGTTCGTGATTTACCTTTTGGCCCCTATTCACTGCTTAAATCGAGAATCATGGTTGGTCCATTCGTCGTGCATACTTAGTCACGTTCATGACTAAGTTGCTGCCCACTTTTTCCTTCCTTTTCCCTTGTCTCTTGCAAGCTAAACCATGCCCTCATTCATGGCTAAAAATGGAGTGGTCATAATGTATAATTTGGCCAACACTTTAAGCTTCAATCCACTCTCATGACTCCTATGGTCATAATGTATAATTTGGCCAACACGTTCGTGGTTATGTTCGAGTAAGCCTAGATAAAACCAAAATGTAGATAAGCTTGCAAAAACATATGGTTTATCTGATAAAATCTCATGAAAATCAACTGGAATCAAATGGAATAGATGTGCATTATTGACCCTATGACTAATGATTCTATAACTAGATCTTGTGCTGTTAAATGATATATTCTTCGCTCTTCAAGTTTACCTCTAAATGGGCTCTCTATCTTCCATGTTGGGCCTACATGTCTGGAGTTCCTTTCCTTCTAGGCTAGGCCTTAATTATATAACAATTCTATACTAATAAAATTAAAATATAAAATAGTCCCAACAAGCCTTTACAGTCCCTTTAATAAAATAGGCTCATAAGGCCTTTATAACCCAAAAACAAAGGCATACGAATGCACCATACAATCCATTCAACAAACAACATTTCTAACACCATATGGTCCCAATGTTCACATGCTCAAACAAAATGAAAATGTAACCCTAAACATGGCAAATCCATTTAAGTTTTAAGGCAAATCCAATAAGAGAAATTGTGCCTTTCAGCTCATTGAGTTAAAAACTAGTGATAGGTTTGGCCCAAGTCCAATACCATTCATTGAATGAATGTTCTCAAGCCTAGAAGATAAACAACAACTTATTTTATGCCAAAAAAACTGTTGATTCAATATTCTATTTTAGACCTTTACACATATAACAAAACAGATGTAAATCTACATTAATGCATTTAAGTATAACAATACATAAAATAAAAGGCACACACAAAAATTTCTAAGTTGGCCAAAACTAATTTAGTCACTAAATTTATCATAAAAAACATTTTGGGTCCTTTAGAATTAAACTTGGTCAACAAGGCCATTAATTCACTCACTAAGACACAGAGTTTTGGGTTTTTACGATTAACCCAATAAAACAAATTATGAACAGTAGTCATAACATTTAATTCACGTGTATACACTCAATTCAGCCGCTAATCAGTTTATAAAATAGTCTTTAAAGATCAAATTTTGTACCTAGTTTTGCATTTGATGAAACGAAAACATAAAAAAACGTGACCAAGCCCTTATTTGGATAAAAATACTTATTTTCTGTAGTTTTAAATTAAATTTAACACCAAATAATCAGATCATACAAAATAGCCCACATTTTTCAAAAACTAGCTCACAACTCTAGCCATTTATGCTCTATACCACTGTTGTGTTTTCTGCATGTCTAAAATCTAATGGCAGTAGAAAAAAACACATGTAAACAAAAACAATTCTAACAACACAACATGGCATAATTTCTAAGACTAGTTAATAAAAATTGAAACTTTTTTATGAAGAATGATCTTTATCTCTTTCTTTTATGAGCCGTGTATATAAATGCATAATAAACATGAATATTGATTGTTTGAGATAACAAATTTAGAGGAGACTATGTTGTGTTTTTGCTGAATGGAATATTTTGGTAGAATGTAAGTCGTATGGGTTGAATTGAGAGTTAATGGACATATATAAAAATATGTAATTTGGAAAAAAAAATGAAAAGAATGGTGGTTATGTTGTGCTAGGAAAAAGAATCATTAACGTAAAAGAGAAAAATAGAGAATATAAATGAAACGAGAAAATCAAGAGTTTGGAACACTTAAAATGAAAGGAAATTTACCATTTAGATTGTGATTTATGATGAACATTGTATTTTTAAATATTTAGGGATCAAATTCTGAATGAAATAGAAATGTCGCTAGGAAGGCGAATTCAACTCAGACTTGCGAGATTGAGTGTCAAGCATGCGACTTTATGGATTAGAGGTAAGTGCACTGAAACATACTTACCTGGGCATGTCTTGTATTTGTAAGATAAATTATTCGGTTAAAATGTGTGATTATTGTACTTTATGAATTACGGTGGAAATGGCATTGTTGTGTTGTTGTGTACATGAGCTTAAAGTGAATTGCAATGGTTAATTATATATGAGATAGTTAAGTGATATGTTTGCATTTGTGGCTAAGCATATGATAATTTCTTATATTATGAGTTACGACGTGGCTTGATAAAATATCGGCTTACTTGATTGGTCGATGAATGATATGAACTTATGGATATATGTGTGACGCCCAAAATTTAATTATTACCTTAGGTATTTTTTTTTATTCTAAGATAACAATTAAATCCTGAACATCAAAGTTTAGAAAATAGTTTTCGAAAATATATATATTACATTCACACATTTATATAGAAATACATAAATTCATCCTTCATAATTAAACACATATTTACAAATTTAAA
>CANYCX014799456.1:0-13612 GCA_948193385.1 Breynia disticha f. nivosa | reverse complement strand
ACTAATGAACTTTGTTCATAAAAATGACTGGATATGAATGATCTTTAATGAACAAAATAAAACAAAAAAGAACTTTGTTCTTCGTGATTTAAGCGTGATTTCATGCAATTGTTATATCTTGCGTTATTTTTCATGCCTAACAAAATGACATAAACATATAGTGTAAAAATAAATGAATTTATTACAAACCAAATGCAGATTTTCCGAACTAAAAAGAATGATTTTGAATACAAATGATTCCTACTTGATGTAATCTTCTATCTTAGTTTGTTTTTTCTGATGTTGTTATAATGTTGTTCGAATGGTTTTGTCAATGTTGTTTTTTGCAATGTATAAACTAATTCAATAGGATATCAGAATGTTTAAATTTGGTAGTTATGAATATTTGTGAACGTCTCCTTAATTGTAGGAATGAATATGACATTTTTTCAAATCAGATAGCAGTTACATATTCAATTCGGTTCAAATTATGACAGTTATTCAAACAAACGGTTGAATGACATTCTTGTTATTGTGATTTTTAAATTGGGCATTTCCATAATTATGCATTTTAGCAATCCAACAAATGTGATAACATACATGGACATTTTTAATTATAAGAATGCCATAAGTGACATTCTTATAATTTTCCAAAAAAAATAATCATGTAAAGTGAAACTGGACACAAGATTCAAGAATCTAATCTGCAGGCAGGTTCATGAAATTACCTCTTAAAAAAACTATAATGAATAAGCTCAATTCCTCTCTGTATCTCTTCATTAGAGGAGTTGAACTGTTCCGTTTTGAACCCACTCCTTCACAAAAGCTAAGCCCTGATCAACCTTGCAACTTACTAACCCATCCTTAAAAGCATGTCTGTAAGTATATGTAGTTCACAAGTAAGTATGAAGCTAACTTCCATGACCAAATTCCACGGTAAAATACTAACAAGTGAACTCCTAATTGAGTGTTATAAAAATTGAAGCGATCGATCAGTCGAACTGGTGAGCCGGCCGCTAGCCCGGTTTAGTTATTCACTATTTACCGGATTGCAGTTTGTGTTGTAAAACCAAGTCGAATATAAGATTCAATTATAACCAGAAACGAAATTGGAAAAATAGGAACGGAAATAATTTGTATTTCAATGATTTGAAGCATTCATCCATCTTTTCTGTGTGTCCAGCTCTAACAAATGTTTCAGTTATAATGTTATAAGTAAAAACTGGTGGAGAAAAAGAATGTTTTCTCCATGAACTCGATGCCGGACCTCTTCTTCTCATCATATGCACATGCTCTCCCATAAGACCTGATCAGGATATTAGACTTTGTTCAGTCTACACTTATTCTAGTTACTTGAAATTCTTCGTACCACTTCTCCATCTTCTCAATCTGCCTAACTACTACTCAATCTGTACTTCAACTTTCAATCATATCCATTAATGAGTTCTTCATTTCTTCAAACATTACCATATGCATTAATGATAGTATTATATGTAGCAGAGCTACATTCAAAGAATAGTGTATACACATCAAATTTACAGTCAGACACAGCTTTAATATCATCTGCAGTAGAGAAAGTCTGTGAATAAGCACTTCCACGTATCAAACCATTTTAGTATTAGTAACAGCACCAAATATGTCCAACAATATATATAAACAAAGTTCTCTTCTTGGCAAAGGATTTTGTTTGTGAATTGAATAAGACAATTTAATTGTAATTGTCAACACCTGGACAAAAATCCTAGAATATTCATCATCACTAAGATATTACTTCCTCTGCGAAAGTTTTATCAATAGTTTGATAATTTCCCTACTTATCTAATACATGCTTAGGACCTTCGAATAAGTGAAATTATAGAAGTAAAGACTATTGGAGACCTATACTTATGTAGTTCTCATTACCAATTTGTCTTGGGAAACACCCAGAAGAAAGTAAGCTCTGCCCTGAGTAATTCTCTTTGGCATAATTGGCTTTGACAGTCCTTTATATATGTAGTGAAACATATTGGTACACTCAATCAAAAATAAGCATTCCCATTAGTACAAAATATTTTGTGGGGTCCATACAAAACTCCTGGCGGAGTGAAATACAAGAATACAAGCGTGTTCTCCGCAAAGATAGTCGTTAAGTAATGAACAAGAAATAACTCAAATTAGAATAAAGATATTGATATTGATGCTTTATTATCGAATAGGAAGACTTTAAAGAGCCCCCAAAAGCTCTAAACAGATAAAGATTAAACAAACATAAAGATAAAAGTAAAGATAGAAGTTAAAAATAATCAAAGTGCTAAGAGTATAATTTCTAAAGAACCTCGAGCATGTCGGCATGTTGTCTACGCCTTCAGCTAGTCGTCTACCACTATTCGAGCTACCACTTAAACGCTTGACTTAGAAAACTTAGATGCCTCTATCCTTCTTCCTCACTTGTAAAGAACTCGACTTCGAGCGACGATCAACATACCCAACTCAAAATCGATGTAGGGTTGATTATCTCTCATGGTTGGCAATTCGTCAGGTATAACGTTTTCGAATTCGTCGAGTGTACTCGATACTTCTGGCTGCAACCTCTCCTTCTACTTGTCAAACAAGTCTATGATTTCCATGTTAGTATCTACTGATTCAGATAATGATGACTGTCGAAACCAGCGTATAAATTTCCCTCTCAGATTTTAATTGTAGTGCAGTGAGTAGGGGTCAAATTCACGTAGATTAGTAAAAGTGCTATTTGAACATAAAAACAAATAAAAAAAATTTGAAAGTTGTTTTGCAATGGAATTCGTTTATGAAATGACGATATAATTTAAAACAACATTGAAATAAAACAAGTATAAAATGTAATAAGAAAAAGTAAGTTAAAACTCAATAGTAAAAAGACATCTAATTGAGACACTCTGCTTAATTCAACGTTGATCCTCGACGCTATAGATACACTTCATTAATTCAAAAAAGATCAGATATGAGTATTGCCCAAGGCTCTAGTGTCGCACAAAATTCAAATCTCTTTTTCCATGACTAATAACTTATGAATCACTTTTCGTACTATATTTTTTTTTCTTTGTTCGTTTTGAACTCAGATTTGGAACACAATGATCTATTAAGACTTACTACAATGTGTAGCAACTAATTTGCAGAAAACCTCAAGCTTCAGTTAATAAAAGGAAATGCAAGGAAAGATCGTAAAGGAAAACCCTGCTTAAGAAGACATAAGAGAAACTCAGTGTCCTAGGGAAAATCCCTAAATATCGTTTCGAAACATTAGGAAGAAATATTTTGTTTACACATCAAATCTTTAAAACATATCAAAATAAGTGGATTAACTCGCAGTAACAGTCCCCAAGAATCTCTAGAAGAGCGTAGAGTGTGAGCAGACTACGCGACAGCCTTCTTAGTCTATACACACAAACACAACCACAGAAAACATGAGTACATACGTCACTTACCTAACCATATAAAGTCTAATACACTCGTTCCTTTATTCTCACATTAATCTCACTCATTAAGTTCTCGCTCTATACTCCCGAATGTCCATTCTTCGTCTTATGTTTCTAAAATGTGTTATCCAATACTTAATTCAAGTTCTTTATATAGTGTTATTAAGGTCATACATGATGAATTTTAGGTCCCTATCTTGGCCCGAACCAGATACTTATTTTAAGACGTTGCAAGGTATGATTTTCTAGGTGAAACAGCCATCTGGCACAATTAACGCATGTATACACAATGAATAACGTACGTTATTCTGAGCCCAGAATGAATAACGTATGTTTACCCCAGATTAACGTATGTTAATCAGCTTCAACAGACTCATTTTACACGCACAATTCGCACCTAACACTTAGTCAATTTGCCCTCAACTCATATCCTAATTAGTCAATTTGCCCTCAACTCATATCCTAATGAATACTTTCCATACCATTTAACTCACACACTTATCCACTTACTTACACAAATTATGGCACATTAACATAATACACTCAACTAAGCAAGCATAATTCATTCTCCATTCCACAATTCCACATAACAACTCACACCTACAAACATATAACATACACATTTGAGCATACCCTCAACTTCCTTACATACACCCTCTCCTTGACAACTCATAACCTCTTAAAAACCATTTCATACTTTATATATATATATATATGGTCTTATTGCATACTTAGAATCTCATTGCACACTTTCGTATACACATCCCATATAAATCATTCGAACACCACAGTAAAATCCACATCCCAACATGCCTCATTCTCATACAAATCAATCAAACAATTCCATTAACATGCATTCAATCAACTTTACAACATTAAACACAATCCATTCATTCAAACACACTTTCAACTTGCTTACCTACACATTCATTCTGAGCATTCATAACAATTTACCAAATATAACATACCATAACCAAGCTAGATCACAATTCATGCATAAATCCACATTTCACCCTTTCCAACCATAGCTCATAGTACCCACATATAGATCTTTTAAAACAAAAAACCACACTTATATCCACATACCGACAAACCATGTTCTCACACAAGTCAGTCAAAAATTTCACTACCAAACAATCAATCACCTTTTCATTTAACAAGTTACAATCGTATACATATAAGCAAAATTCATTTCACATTCTCATGCACTTCATTCATGCACACCTTTTTATCTGGTATATACAATTAGAATCATTCCCTCTTGCATTACCAAATTTCTATCCCGGCACATGTGATTAGAATCACTCACTCTCACATTGCTTGTGTCACTGTGATTAGAATTGCTCAATCTCATATGACACTATCTCATTCTGGGTATATGCGATTAGAATCACTCACTCTCGAATTACCAAATCTCTCTATCTAAATTCCTTTCTTGTTATATACCTTGGGCTTGTTATCCACCTTAAGTTGGCATTACTGATAGAGCAAAGAGCATAAACATAGAGATATCTATGAGTGATATTGACCAAATATTGAGAGAGCTATGATGAGAACAACATAATAGTGTTTCTATTACGGATTATGAATTCTTATTATATATAGGATGTGAATTTGGTTTGTGATAAGAGACCTTGGTTTTGATAAGTTAGAGTGAAACCGATGAGAACTTATTTTAGTTAAGAGTGAAACCACAATTGACAAGCATATTCTTACGCTATTGACTAGCACGAATATTATTTTGATTGATGCCTTGATTATGAGTTGTTAGAAAATAAAGTCTGGTTGACTTATGAGTTCTTTGATTTGAAATTTTGGGGACGAAATTTTTTAAGTGGGGGAGAATTGTAACATCCCAGAATTTAAATGATGGAATTGTTGAATAACAATAGATAATGCATATTGAAAATGATGAGTTATATGTTTAGGTTCTGATCCAGATGAACACAAATGAACACATTTGAACATGACCATAATCAGAAATGAACACATATGAACATATATGAACATGGTAGTAAAGTACACGTGGTGGAGGCCAAAGTACGCGCAGTCGGCACTACCATGCGTAGTTCACATTCCACCACGCGTGGATTGCTGTTTGCCTGAAAAAAATATAAAACGAACACTCGAGAATCGTACAGAAACCTTATTTTACCTATCCTTCAACCCATAGCAAAAGAACAGAAAAGAGCTGAGAAAAGGGAGATTTGGAGTAGAGAAGGTGATTTTAGTTTTATTCTTACAATCAATCATCTTGAGTTGATAAAGTAAGTAAGGTTAGGTTTACTTAAGGTTGATTTAAGGCATATGGCTTATTATTTGCTTATTTATATGAAGTTTTGGTTACTGGAAATGATGGAAAAAGTGTAAGAGACTTGAATTAATTGTGTGTATATGGTAGGAAGGAATTGAAGAAGGAAAGTTGATGAAAAGAGTGGAAAACTTAATATTTAGTTAAGGTTTACAAATGGTTGATTGCTAAAATTGTAAACCTTGTTGATTTTATGTTTTGAATGGATATTGATGTTGGAATTATATGTTATTGAATCAATAGAACATAAATGAAATCATGGAAATGCTTTAGACAATGTAATCCTTAATTGGATGGAGTTTGGTAAGATGAATGTATAAGTAAAGAATGTTTTGATAATGTTAAGTTAGGAATGAATGTGATAATGGTTGGTTAAATTCTTGTATGTTATTATTTATATACAGGAGGATCTTGACGATATCAGAGTATGTTTTGGGATATGCTAGATTGTTGTTTTTGTTGTTTTTGAGGTAAGCGTTCTTACGCTTATTAAACTGATTCGTAAACTACTTTAGTTAGGCTTCTTTATAAGTAATGATAGTTGGCCTATAATGAATTGCTGAGATTGCTAGAGTTAGACAAATCAGACTGAAAGTGAATTGAATGAAAGGATCGATGATAAGTCGAATTGGATGACTTATGATTTTGAAAATGATAAGATTGTTAAATGTTGACATTTAGTTGACATGATACCTATGTGGTATGTTTTGATTAAGATAATGTAATATTGTACCTGTGTGGTATTTCTTGACTTGATAATGATTGAATGCCTGTGTGGTATTGTTTTGTTATATACTCTGTGTGAGTTGTAGTCATGTTTTCTTATTGCTGTGTGCTGATATATTGGAAAGCATGATATATATATTTATACCTGTGTGGTATATGATATGCTCTGTGTGAGCTGTGTTATAAGCTAGGTTGTGTGCTGATACAAATGTCATTCTTATGTTGTGTGCTGGTACGAATGTCATTCCTATTATGGATATTGATGCGAATGTCATTTCTATGTTGTGTGTTGATATGATACAAATGACATTCATTCATTCATTGCATAAACATCTGTGTAACACGAGCCTGTGTGGCAATATTGTTCCTATGTGGATGAGGACATGTTGTGTGTTGTCCTGGATTGAGCTGTGTGCGGTCCGTATTTACGAGCTTTATGCTTAGAGCTGTATGCTTAGGCCGTGTGTCATTCCTCTGCTGTGTGCGATAGAGGATTTCCACTGTTGTGTGTTATGGTGGACAATAACCCGGGGTCATCCTGTGTGGATTTACATTAGCATTTCATATCATTCATTTACATTCATATATGTATAACGGTATGATTCTGATCCTGTGTGGACAATTGAACCTGTGTGGTTTGTATATATTATCTTGTGTGGATGTTAACCTGTGTGGTTATATATGCTATCCTGTATGGATGTTAACCTATATGGTTATATATATGTTATCCTGTGGGGATGATAACTTGTATGGTTATATTTTCTATCCTGTGTGGATGTTAAACTGTGTGGTTCGTATATGCTATCCTGTGTTGATATAGATTTGCCTGCTGTTCTGTGTGAACTGCTATTATCACTACCTGTGTGGTTAGATATTTTGTATGAATTGATCTGTATGATCTAAAGACTGTTATGTGCTACATAAAGTGATCGTGTGATCTTACTGAGGCTGGGTGCTATTTTATTGTAATGTTGTGTGCTATATTGATATCTTATTGACCTAGATGTATTAGATAAATCTGTGTGGTTGATAGCTGTGTGCTATTTAGTATCTGTGTGAATTATTTGACTAGCTTACAGGGATGCCATAGGGAGAAGATAAATAGGTATGTCCTCGTGTTGATTTATATTTTTCTTCTACACATCATTTAAGTTATATAAGCTATGAATTCTTACTGAGTATATTTTATACTCACCCCGTTTATTGTTTAAATGATTGTGCATGTTTAGCAGGATTTCGCGAGGAGGATTCGAGCATGTATTTGAGCAAACATGGATTATTTGTAAATAAATATCTAAAGTGAATTTGTTTGAGTGTATTTCAACTATATTGATCGTAAAAGTTGATTAACTCTTTTCTATAACCATGTTTGTTTTGAAAAGGATTGGAAATATTGGATAAATGATTTTATATTTTGATATTTGAAATTTAAAATCGGGAATGGTTTTGAATATTTGGAAAATAATGGTTTTAATTTTGAGTCTCACACCATAGGTATATATGAATACATTCACATAGTTAGTATTACCCAACTATCAATATCATGTCAATGCTACCATATGATTAATCCACATGCATGAAAGTCATGAAGCATATATATATATATATATATATATATATATATCATACACTTTGGACCACATTACTTCATTTTCTCAATACATTTTCATACTACACTTAAACAACCATAGCCATACAAATCAAGCACATGAATCAAACAAACATATTCATGCCATGTATCCATAATCAAACACATCATTCAAGCCCATTAAGACTTCATGGTACCGTCCGAAATCACACGATTATTCTTTCACACATAGCACACAACTCCTAATTCATGGTTACCTTTTTAATTTATAGACTCAAATCAACATAATTAACCATGTAGGAGACTAGATATGGATAAGTGATGGGCCATACACTTACCTCAAATCCCTAGCCGAGTCTGTCCGACAATTTCTCTGACTCCCTTCTGGGTTCGTTATCTACAACATTTATCCATAACTCATGATTTCATCACTAATTTAGTATAAATTAAAAATTGAATATCCTTCCTCTGCCTCTCTAACCCTAGTTTTCCCTTTCATTCACTCAATTCCCTCAAAAACCCTAAATCCATGTTCCCAACCGAATACAATGTTTTCCTACCTTAACTAACCCTAGTTTAACCTTATTCTACTATCAATTTCAACCAAATACCCTTGCAAAGTTCATAAATTACCTTAGCTTGGTGGGTTTCTTCAACCCTAGGTGCAGTGAATCCGGTGGAGAGCAGTGGTTTTTTTTGGATTTAGAGGTAGAATAGATGTGGGGTTGGGATGAAAGTAGGAATGGGTCTTGGGAGGAAGTGTTTTAGGGTTAGAGAGTGTTTTGGTTGATAGGGAATTTGTTTTCCCTCGGTTTTCCCCTTTTCTCCCTTTTTAATGACGTGTCCAGAGCCCCGATAACGTATGTTTACTGTGCAGGTAACATACGTTGCCTAAGAAAATAATGTATGTTATTCCCATTTCAAACCTACGTTATTTGCAAGAATAATGTACGTTATGTCCCTCATAACATACGTTATTCTTTAGTGCAAATGCCACATTTCACTTCTTTTAAACTCTCTCTTACGCTCGACTCGTTTTCTAACTTCACTCTTCTTTCTCATTGTCCAAATTGATTAATTTGTATAGTTTATTCATCTTTGTATTTGAAATTGTATGAATAACTATAGAGATGCAATCTCCAATTAACCAAATTTAGAAACCTAAATTGAATTACAATGGATCATTTAATTTCTCCTACAAGCAACTAAACTAATCATCAATTACTTGTAAGAATGCGCCACCAAACACATAAATTGACGAGAACCTGCAATCTCAACTAGTAAAATATAGCATCAACTCAATAAATCAATCAATCCGTATTCAGTTACCAAATGCATCAATATTATTTTAAGAAAAAGTGAAATCGAATGAACATTTGAATCAATAAAACCATGAAAATATTTAAGCCTCACAACATAATGTATTAAGCAAGAGTTACCTTAACTAGACTTGGTGTTTAGCTAGACATGCTAACCACTAGAAATCAAAAACAATGGAAAAAATGGTTGCTTGTTAACCTTGAATCGCAGCCTATCAAATAGAAAAATTCTAAAATTCGAAGCTCCCAGTAGACTCTAATAAGTCTCCATCTAAAAAACAAGAAGAAGGAACCCCCCCCCCTTTTTTTGCTTTTATTGTCGCCTCCCCAACTCACCAGGCATAACAATTTCAAACCCATCCACTGTATTTGTGCTTCTCCTTTTGCCTTTGAATGTTATCAGACTTATCTTTAGAAATCATCGCCTTCTGGTGCACACTCTTCCTCTTTAATCTCCTCTTCTGGGTGCAAGGCGATGGTAAGAGTCTTTCTCTTTGGGCACTCATTGGAGCAATGATCGGGTTCACCACATTGGAAACATTTAAATGGTGCAGATTTAACATGAGGATTGTTTGATTTAGAACTAAACATGAGGATTGTTTGATTTAGAACTAACATGATTTTGTTTATTGTTGTTCTTTCCAGTAAAGCTTCCATTGCCACTATCTTAAAAGTTGTTTTCACATAAATTACTTCACCCAGCCCATTTTTTTCCTTTGTCTTCCATCATTTCCTCATTGGAGTTTTGGTTTACTATAGTCCTTTGGTTTTTTATTGAGCCAGAGATCAGCTCTCATGGCTAAGTTTTGCGCTTTGTGGACTTTTAAAAAAGTTTGAATCCCAATTTTGTCTCGGATGACTGGTTTCAAACCCCATAAATACCTTGCGGCTTAGTGTTGTTCACTTTCGCCTAAATTATTGCGAACTAATAGTTGCATGAATTCGGCTATATAGGCATGTATGATTTTGTTTCCTTGAGTGCAATTGTAATAGACATCAAATAAATATTGCTCATAATCTAGAGGTAAAAATCGTCCCCGCAGTAAATACTTCATTCTTCGCGAAGCATGGCAGTTTTTCTTCCTTTTCGCCTCATTGTCTCTTTCATTTGAGACCACCATACTACAACACCCTTTTAAGTCGATAGGTGGCTACTTTATCTTCCTATCAACTGCTATTTTGGCATAGTCAAAAAAATTTCAACTTCTTCTGACCAATCTAAGAAAGTACCTATGTCAAGGTCGTTATTAAAAGAGGGGATATCAGCCTTTAGCTTGATTTCTTTCTCCCTTCTTTCACATGTCGGTTGCCTCTGAACAGCCAACCTTTCCTCCCCACTAGAATGACTGTATTCGATAGGTGGTGGCAACTGTTGCCTTCTTACGAGAACAACTGCCCTCTCGTTTGAAGCTTTGACAATGCATTGGTTGATGTGCAACACCTACTGCAACTGGGTTGTAATTGTTTCCAATTGTATTTCAATTTACAGATGGATCCGAAACGACAGGTAAGTCCCTTTGATCTTCGTCATTAGGATGATGAGTCATGGTTAAAAGAACAAGACCTTGTGAGATTCAAGGCACTGATACCATCTAACGCAGCAAAATATGAGAACACAAGCATGTTCTTCACAAAGATAGTCGTTCAATAATGAATAAGAAATAACTCAAATTAGAGTAGAAATATCGATGCTTCATTGCTGAATAAAAAGGACATTAAATAGCCACCAAAAGTTCTAAACAGATAGAGATTAAACAATGATAAAAGTTTAAAAATAATCAAAGTGCGCTAAGATTCTGATTTCTAAAGAATTCTTAGTCTACTGTAACTCACATGTCGTCTATGCCTTCAGCTAGTCGTCTGTCACTATTTAAGATACCCCTTAAATGATTGACTTAACAAACTTAGATGCCTCTATCAACTCCTTTCATATCTATGGCTAATTCTATTTATACCATTGTTGATGATTATTGTTGGGGAATATGGACTTTGCTTCTTAAGTATAAAACTCAAGTGTTTACCACCTTAAAGAATTTCCTCATTTTAGTTCAAAATCACTTCTCCAAAATTGTCAATCCATATTGAGTTATAATAGAATTGAATTCACCAATACACAATATCAAACGTTGTTTGTTGAATTGGGCATTTTTCACTCAAGGTCACATGGTTACTCTCCTCATCAAAATATAATTATAGAATGCAAACATTGACATTTGTTTAACATAGCCTGGGAACTTATGTTTTTTTATATTTACCTATCAAATTTTAGATAATAGTATCATATGAATAATTACATTATCAATATTCTTCCTAGTCGTATTTCACACTGAAAAACTTTTATGCAATTCTAAACTAGATCTTTCATTATTGAAACATTTGGATGTCTTGTATATGCTATCATCACTTCCCCATATTATTGTAAATATATTCCCTGAGTTGTAAAAGGAGTGTTTTTGGGTAACATAGCTGGAGAAAGGTCATACAAATTACATGATTTGGAGTCCTGCATGACTTATAGTTTAAGAGACCTCAGATTTTGTGAAACTAATTTTCCTTTTTATCTTACATATTCCATCAGTGCAACATCTAATTTATTTTTTCCTAATCCTATTCTTGGATTTATTGCATCACATGAAGATGACCAATTTTTCTCACCTAATACTACACTTTCATCTAAAGTTGTGACCTCTTGTAAGCAAAGGTTTGTAGTTAATATTTGCAGTGTTTGACGTATTAGTTAATTAGTTGATGGGGTAATTGTGTTTGTAAAATTGGAGAGCTAAAAATAATAGTGTGAAATAAGTGTTTGATAGTATAATTCATTCATAGATACATACAAATAGTACATATGGTTCATATTTATAGTGAGATGTCAACTTAGAAGAACATTGTAGTGCTAACTCTTTTTTTCTACACAAATTTAGATTATGAAATCTTAATATCTTCTCTAATTTTATAGATGTTAATCTTCTCATTTGTTCTAGATTTATCTACATGTTTTTATCACTACAACTACATTTCTAAAACATTGTAGACTTACAACAAACATAACGTCTGTTCAGGTAGCAGTGAGATATAACAGACTTTCTATGAGACTTCTATACGTTAACTATGGACACTATTTGATCCATCTTCTTTCTTATACTTTTCATTTAGAACCAAAAGGTGTTGTGATTGTCTTGCTGCCTTCCACATTAAACTTCTTTAATAATGTCATGATATACTTCTTTCGAGATATAAAAATTTCTTCTTCTTCTTGATTTATCTCAATGCATAAGAAATAATCCATTACACTAAGATCACTCATCTCAAATGTCTTCATCATATATTCATTTAAATCTTGCATCATTTCCTCACTACAATCCATATAAATAAATATTGTCCACATAAAAAGAGATAATTAGAAGAATGTTCATACCTTGAGTTCACTTAAGCTTCTCTTGAATCCTTGATTTATAAAGAAGTTTTTAATTCTACTGTACTAAGCTCTCTGTGCTTGTTTAAGTTTGTAAAGAGCTTTCTTTAGTTTTAGTATTTTATCTTTATATCCTTTAATAATGAATCCTTGTAGTTGCTCGACGTAGATTTCATCTTCAATAATCCATTTAAGAATGTCGATTTTATGTCCATTTGATATATCTTCCATTTATTGTAAGTTGTTAATCCAACTAATGATCGAATTGCATCTAATCTTGCAATTCGAACAAAATTTTCAGTGTAATTGATACTTGGTAATTTCAAATAAACTTTTGTGACTATTCGAGCTTTATGCTTTTGAATTGATCCATTTACATTGAGCTTTTTATTAAACTCATTTAACTCCAATAACTTCCTTTCATTTTGGTCAATCGACGAGCTCCAAAGTCTTTTTTTCTATGTTATCTTCAAATCTAAATTAATGGCTTGAACCCAAATTTCTCCTTTTGTCGCAACTTCAAAGTTTTTTGGCTCTATTCTGATAAGATTGCATGTTTCATAAATGTTTTAAGGTGGAGATTCAGGAGATGGTTGATACGGCTAATTATACACATCTATTTGACTTATATCGTAGCGTGTTTTCGTTATATTTTGATAGATAAAATGCATAAATGTAGAGTTTTCTTATGTTTATGCTGTTATCTAGGTATGCTAGCAAATGCGGGAAATTCGCTATAACCTGATGGAAAATCATGAAAATATGCATTCCGGTGGAAGCGGAATTAATGTGGACAGAACTCAAATCTCGATCGAGGCATGCAACCCTCGATCGAGACTC
>CANYCX014799393.1:0-16772 GCA_948193385.1 Breynia disticha f. nivosa | reverse complement strand
ATATCTAAAGCATGTTGTAAATTTGTAATGACCAAATCTTCAAATATTTTTCTTTCTCCTTTAAAAATTAAAACATCTTATCCTGTCATGCTTTAATTTACGATTATATTCACATTATTATATTACCATACACGATTGTACACACTTTATTATATCAATATACGTACACCCAATATCAATTTATTAATTTTTTTCAATATATACAAATACTTAAATATTATCCGCGCAAGTGCGAATTTTCGAACTAGTTCACCAATAAATCTGATACACATACTCGTGATATCCATTAGGTTATATAGACCGATTCTCCACATTAAATAATGTTTCTATTTTTCTATGTAAGACTCAGTTATAAAACAGATATTTGGGAACATAAATTAGTAACGATTGATTTATTGATTTATTTGTTGAGATAATATCAGTCTAAAGGCAATTTCAAATTTAACAAAATACTTGTTGACAAGATATGTTTTTTTTTGTCTAAAACTACGAGGAATCCTGGGCACCCTAGACTAATCCTCGTTCGAGGCGGGCAGGACCATAAGGGCGACAAAACTCTCCCAACCAAGTGTTAACGCAGCTGCGTTCCCAGGACTCGAACTCGAGATCTCTAATTAAGCTAGAGCAATCTCACGTCATTTGATCTACGTAGTTGACGGTGTTGAAAAGATATGTATTGATAAATTCTTTAGTTTCACAAAACTAAAGTGAGGAGATCAGGAAAAGCAATATCTTTGCTAAACTTTATATCCAATTACATTCAATCCGTTAAGCTTTTTCGAAAGAGTTGAAGTTGTTTTGAGATGTACGAACATTGAACTCTAACAATAATCCTTGGAGTCGAGACTCGAATTTTTGTAAGTGTTAAGATCCATACGCAAGACGAGAATGGCAGAAAAGGCACACTGAAAACGCCTCATGTATACATGAGTTTTCTTTTTTCCTCATTCATTTGATTTTTCACTCATCTTAAAAGTATTTTCTTCAATTTTTTTTGTGTTTGTAAAATTAATTCGTATCAAAATATTATTTATTACAAAATTAGAATTTTTTTTACTTATTTTTCTATAACATCCTCAAGGTTTAATTTAGTTTGCATTTCAATAAATCATAACATGATATTAAGTACTAGTTTACATTTTAAGTTTCAATATAAGAAAATGTGTTTTATCAATTTATCTTCACTCCAATCATTATCTTAAATATTGTAAAAATAACAACGTAACATTTTTTTCATGACGAAAAAAGTATATTCACTTTATATGTTTAAGAATCAATTTTAGATTTATACTAGTCATACTATCCACGCTATGCGGCTAGATGCCGTATATTGTCATAGTATTAGTTTTATAAATGTACGTAAATTATTTTATTTATATTCAAATTTTAAAAGAATATACATTATATAAAAATATTATAGTAATATTTTTATTTACTATAATTTATTCCGCACTTCCAAAAGTAGTTTAATTTTATTCACATTGTTGTTGCTTCAATTCAACAATGACGTTTCACTACCAAATCTACGAATCCTACAAAATAGAATATGATCAAAGGTCGGGACTCATCCTCGGATGCACTCCGACGCTTTAGTATCCGTATAATAATTTTGTATTTGTCTCAAATTAGTATTCGAATAATAAAATATGATCAAGTGTTGATGTAATTATCTCATACCACTAAAAATAGTTTTGTTTTATTTTTACAACTAAAATGATTGTTTAAATCATAAACTCACTTATATATAAATCAAATGTCACAATTACAAGCATCGACTTCCACTTTAATATAATATATAGACTTTAATATTATAACTAATTACTGATTTTAAGTTGATCATAATTCCAGCACAAGACTGTGGTATTACAACTAAATATCAAGTGTTAATGAAAGAGTTTCAAAAAAAAAAAGTGTTAATGAAAGCATCTTAGTGTAAATAAAGTGTAAAATTTAATTAAAAAATAAATTATATTACAACTTTAGAAGTAGTGTTAGTGTACTGACAAGAAGTGGATGGTAAGGATGAGCGTAAATCACGGGGGTTCACCCCTCGGTTCATGTGGGTGGACCTTTTTTTCCATCTTATTTCCTATTTATCAATCCACATTTCAAACTTTCTGCCTAAAACATAAACAATTAAAAACTTCAATTTGCATGACCAAACGTGTCTTAGTTTAGTGGTGTCTGGGACTGAACTTGGTAGAGCGGACTGCGGTTCGATCCCCCGCAACGCCGCTTGGGAGAGAAATAAAATCTAACCACCCGGGACCCTCCCCGAACCGAATTAGTCTCGGCCCAATGGGTCGAAGATACCGGAGCTCAGACCAAAAAAAACTTCAATTTGCATGCTTCCCTTCCCTTCCAAACCCTTTCTTCATTCCCACCAATATACAATTATTCTTTCCGCTTTAAAATAGATATTATTTAAGATTTTATATACGTATTAAAAATATTTAATATGTCTTAAATTAGTGTTTAATTGACTATCATGCTATTTTATTTGGATATATTGAAAAAAATACTAATTAAATTTATATTAAAAATATAAAATTAATAAATATAATATTGAAATAATTTATTAAATATTGTATTGATAGCACTTCATGTAATATGAAAAAACAATTTGTCAATTTAAGAAGGAAGAAATATCTTTTTTTGCCATCAAATTCCTGCACCAACTTATTATTAGTAATAATGAATTTTATTATCAATTTTTTTCTTTCCATTTCCTTTTCATGGTTTGCCTGTCTTGTTTATTATGCGTACTATGTTCATCATCCACTATCTACCTTATTCAATCAAATAAATCTTCATTCAATAATAGATCTTCAGCAAAAATATTTTAAGGGTGGTTTGTATTTAAAAAACTAGGTGAATTAAAGTTTCATTGTCATAAATTAAAGTATTTATTGTGACAACACATGCAATTGTTATAGTCAATAGGAGCTTAAATGAAAATGATCATGTAAAAAATCTCACTTTGTCGAGGCGATTTGAATTTTAAAGGAGAATTTCATTCTAAAAAAAGGTGAGTTAAAATTTGATAGTTATAAATCTATTTTTGCTAACAAAGTGAAAATTTATGTGAACTTCTACCAAAAATTCATATATTATTTTGGAAAAAAAATCACAAAATAACAAATAGTTAATAGAAAAAAAATATATGTAGCTTAGTTGTAGCTGTAGTTGCATAACAGAAGTAAGCCTTTCTGTTTCACCTTACACAATTTGCAAGGCAACCCAAAAGTACACACGTACATCTATATATTAATATAAAGCGGAATACGTTTTAATTAAAGCTAACTTATGTGTAATAAATATGTTTAAGTTATTAAATATTACAATCAGCATTTTGATTTGATCTTTACCTTAATTATTGCATGAAATTCTACTTTATTTTGTAAGAATTTTGAATTATCCTAAATTAAATATTTTTTATTAAAAGATATTTTTGTTGTTGAACTTTCTATAAATAAAAATATGTTAACAAATTATTTGAGGAATATCTTTCGTCAAATCTTAATAGTAAAAATATTTTATTCCCGTAATAAACTAATTTAGTTACTTAAATTATTTGTATTTTTTATATTTTAAAATATTTTAATTAAAATTATATTTTACATAAAATAACTTATTAAAAAATATATTATAATTTAAATTAATAAAATTAATAAAATTGTAATATAAAACATCCTGCCACATCGTACAGACATTATGACTAGTTACATAATAAAATGTAATCCCCATAATAAGAATGAATTGTATCAAATAGATTCCATGATGTGTGCAATATATTCACCTCTTCAAAATGATGAAATATTAGTTGCTTTCACGTATGCATAAATTAAGAAATTCGTATCCAAACAAAGAAAGCCCTTCTGTCTCACAAATGCATGTATAAATAATGATTGAAGCTATCCACCTCAATAATTCTCAAGGTATGGAGAAAATAGTTTTCCTCGAAAAAAAAATAAACTTACACGAAAGCTATAATATCTTTCCTTGACATGCGGAAACAAACAATAAAGAGATGAAATTTGATGGATTATGATGTCTTGTGTGTGCATGCATTTAATGTAATTAGTGTGTGCATGTACGATAATAAGTGAAGAGAAGAAATTGAATTTTTCGACAAGTTGATAAATCTGACTTGTTAGTTTACATATTTGATTTCATCTTTTCGAAGTTAACTGCGTTACTTCCCTTATTCATGAGAATAGAGGTGGAAAACAGACCAGAACCACTGGTTCCGGATCCGAACCGGCGGTTCACGGTTTGGAGAATGCCTGAACCGGAACCGACCCGTCTAGAGTACGGTTCGGGCCTGTTTTTGAACCGCCGGTTTGGGTTCGGCCGGTTCCTGTCCAGTTCGGAACCGGCGTTTCGAATCCGATTTTCTTTCGAAAAGTAATCGAACCGCTGGTTCGGAACCTTGAACCGGCGGTTTGGAACCGGAACAGGAAATGGCTGATTCGGCCGGTTCCGGTTCAGGAACCGGCGGGTCGGGCCGGGCCGGTTCCGGTTTGACCCGTCGGTTCCAGGCCTAATTTTGCAACTCTACATGACAAGTTACTTACTGTTATCTAGCAAAATTTAGGTGTATTGAACATCTTTAAAAGAAGTTGAGTTATTTTTTTGAATTATATTCCTGAATTTAGCTTGTTAAATATCTAATTTGTTATTATTTAAATTAAAAATAAATAAAAGCTTGAAACAAAAGAAGTGGATGTAAAACAGAGAGGAGACACAACTACTTGTATTGTTGTCAAAACAGACCCACAAGTTTCCATGATTGTGTATGAGAGACTCATATGGTTTCAAAGGCAGAATGAGGATCGGATTTTGGAAGAACGCATGCGCCTCTCTTTCCTTTTTGTCTTCGTTATGCAACTAGTCTTCTTCAAGCTTTCTTATAACCTCTAATGAAATCATACATTTTATTACATAATTACATCTTGAAAATGCACTTCCTAACTTACTCCTCTTCGCAAAGATGGACTTTGTATATTTTCAATGCTGTCCTCTAATTTTTTAGTATGAGATATTCAGTAGTATGAGAACAATGATATTCTTAAAAATTAACAAATTTTGTTGAAATGAAAAGACAAATAAAAATATAAAACTCAAAAAAAAATTGAGTGGTTAAAATACAATGGTTAACAAATTTTGGAGAAAAAAAACAGTATCTTATTTGATATTATTAATAAAAAATTAATGCTCATGCTATCTTTTTTAAATTTCTCATTAGTAAGAAAGAAAGAAAAGAAATAGAAAAGTTGCACAATGAGAGAGGTAGAAGAGGAAGCTTTAAAAACGCCCATGTGAAGGCCATGTGAGAGGCTAATTTATTCCTCATCAACACAAAGCCGAGAGAAAAACCCACTTCCCATGCCCTAGAATTTCTCTTCTCAGTGGGTCCTTTTTAGCATCACCATGTTTTCCGGATCCTGCCAATTCTTTCTTCTCTCCATTTCAATATCTCCATGCCCAAAAAATTTTAATACAACTCCTTTTAAAACGAGACTCTTTCAAACATCCTCTTCTGTAGGTTTAGCGGTGAAGGCGTCAATCAGCATACTAAAGATTCGACTTTTGATTTCTAGCTCCGTAACAACTCTAAGAGTAGCATACAGGCTCTATCATGTTGCTTTGTTGGGTCTCTTTAAGAGACTATATTCTTGGTTTGTGAGTTGACCTAACCCATTTTTTAAAAATTTCTTAAAAAAAATCTCCTTAATTTAATTAAAAATATATAAATTATATAAAATTAAAAATATTTTTATTGACTAAATTAAAGAACTAAAACTTTTTTTTACTAAATAAATCAGTGCCACTCTCGCTTCCAACCTTTTCTCTACTCATATACATATTCCTTTTCCTTTTTCTTTTTAACTTTCAACTATCTCATATAAGTTTTTCTTTTCTAGTACCAATCTTTTGGAAATGAATTAAGACTATAACCACAACATAATTAATCTTCTCGTACAAGATATCCCTATTTATCTCAAATTGGTAATTGAAAGATACAAACTTAATTATAGTTAAAAATATATGATTGTATTAACATAGTTGATATTGTATTGCAATTGCCAAATTATGGGTGAACTCATTTTTCATTTGAGAAGCCGTATTTTGGATTACTTGAGTCACATTTTTAGGGTTTAAATTAATTTAAAAAACTTATGACCAAAAAATTTTAAAAACAAAAGAGAATACTGTGAGAAATTTTCTATTAAGATCATTGTAGTAAGAAAAAAGTTAATCTTTATACATTTAAAATTACACAGAAAAAAAAATTTTAATTCAAAGTGTTAAAAAAGAGAGCAAATAGCATCCTCCAATTAAAAGAATTACTAACATTACAAGAAAAATACAATATTCCAACAAAAATTCCAACAAAAAAAATATTTCTTCGGAAAAATTAATTTTTGATGGGATTTATCGTTACTTTTGAATTTTTTAACAAATTTCGTCGAAAATCATCAATTGGAAATTCCCATTTTCCTAAGGAAAAAAATACCACTGGATTTCATTTTCACAAATGTTTATTAGTGGACCAAGAAATTCAAAGAGTAGTTATTCTGAATTTCTACCTCATGTGAGTGTAATACATTATAGTGGAATCACGTGTAGATTTGGTGATCGATGTTTCTATGTTAGCATATGTTTTTGTGAAGGGAGCAACAACTAGTAGGGCAGTGAGAGTGAGTTTCGTTGGCATTAGAAAATAAATTACAGTATGTATAAGGTGTTAATGGAACCACCAAGCGCGTAGATCAACTGGCGTGTGGTTGTTCTAGCTTAACCAGAGATCTCGAGTTCAAGTCCTGGGTACGCAGCTGCGTTAAAACTTGATTAGGAGAACTTTGCTGCCCTTGTGATTCTGCTCGGCTCGAACGAGGATTAGTCTGGGTGTCTAGGATACCTCGTGGTTCAGACAAAAAAATAAGGTGTTGATGGAGTTAGTTGAAATTCGTGTTGATGGAGTTAGTTGAAATTCGGTTTGGTGTTTTTTTAAAATCGAATTCCAGCGGAATCGTCTTTGTGAAACAAGAGCTGTGTCTCCCACTCTGATTTCAAATTAGTCCTCACTGAAGGTGGAACATACGAATGGTTATAAAAAAAACAAACATAGAGATGTTTGATCTGCATTTAAAAAATAATAAAAGAAAAAACAATAAAATCTCAAAAACACACTTTTGTTATTTGCTATCTAGGGTTTGTGATGGTGGGACATCGAAACCATGTGCCTCCATGTGCGGTGTCTTCCTCTTCAAGGCCCACCACTTCACCTCCTTTCACCACATAAATGGTGTTTCTGCACATTCCTTTCCCTCTCATTCTCTCTCTCAAATTTCATTCTAGGATTCTGAGTTCACTTTTTTCTTGGATCTCTACAAGATTATTAGTTATATTCTTCCTCATCATTCTCATACTTGTCTTACTGAAACTAGCTATGATTATGAGTTTCACTTCTTGAATTTTTACAAGTCTCCACTACTCATACATACATAATCGAGGTATGTAGATAGTTTATTGTGTAGCTCTTTTGTGTACGTACATATACGCATTATATTCTTAGTACTTATCTATGGCGATCTTCATGTAACTCCAACAAAAAATAGTGACATTTTCAAACCTACGAACAATAATCATTCCTGCGTAACTGTGTTTGTTAATTGCAGAATGCGTTCACCAAATACATTGAAGCGAGAATTTCTCAAAAAGTGGATGCTGGGTCTGCAAATATGCAATCCTGAGAATCGGAAAATGAGCATCTTGGAGAGGAAGAAAGCAATAAAGCTTACAGCAGACGTTGCAATGGCTTCTACTAGACATGGAAGGACTGGTTGGAGCCAAGCACTCATTGCCAATGCTTCAAAAGATGACGACAATAAAGTACTTATCAATCACATGTTAGACTCTAATCAAGTTGGAATCAAATCCAACATCATGATGAACAATTACAAGAGAATCAGAAGCGATAAGGTTTTGAAGAGAAGCTGTAGGCGCGTTCGAAGAGTGAGGAAAAGAGATGCGAACAAAATAAATCTTGCAAAAAATACTGCAAAACAAATGATGAAGAGAAGAACACAAGTGTTGAAGAGTCTGGTGCCGGGAGGTGAATTCATGGATGATATCTCTTTGATTGAAGAAACCCTAGATTATATAGTATCTCTCCGAGCTCAGGTTGATGTAATGCGAAGTCTTGAGAAAGCTACAGAGTTAGTGAGTAGTAAATAACTAGGCGAATCATCCCTTATAATCAAGAATTATTACTTGATTCTTATTTATATATATATTGTGCCATTGTTTATTTATTTTTGCAAGACTAGATTGTCTATGAAAGGACGAAAGTTGAAATGTATGTTTAAGACATGTACATTTGAAGCATATTTTAAGTCATTTGAAGTTCGATTTTTCCTTTCATTTTATATTTCTTCACTTTAATTTAATGGTTCATTTTATGTCGCTTACAATTTTGATACCATATTAAAATTTATGGGTCCCTACACATGTGTGAGAACGATACAGATTGTAGAACAATCGAATGCAAAATTAATTAGCTTGTATAAGATTTATAATCCGTATCATCATAAACCACTTAATATTCTTCAAATTATTCGGGACACATTCCCAATAAAATTTCTTCTTTAATTCTAGCTCTTCTTCATGCACGGACAATACTTCCTTGTTCAGCCTAAAGATGTAAAATTACTCATAACACAATAAATGAAAACTCCAACTCCAATTGGGCAAGAATGAGAAAATTAAATTGCGAAAATGGGAAGAAGTTAGTGAATTTTTGTTCTTTTTACTTGTTTTGTATAAAAACATTGAATTCATGACTAAATAAGTAACAAGCTTAGGTATTAGGTCGTTGTTGATCCACTTGTTAAGGAAATTTCCATAAATTACCATAAAATAATTACTTTTTTTATTATAAAAATGAAAAATTAACATAGAGATAGATAAACGAAAAAAAATGTTACTGTCACTTCACGAGGTATCAAGTTCATACCTCGTCTCCTATGCAAGAGAATTTATGAATTTTATTTCAAGAGAATTTATGAATTTTTCTTTCTCTTACACTACTTGTTTTGTAATTTAGCATAGTTTATTAAACTATAGCATATTATAATATAATATTAGTTTTAATCATAAAATTATTTTGACTCACTAATTTAGTGGGTTATGATTTTTTTTAATTTTAATTTACATTTTTTAAATCATAAGAAAATCATAACAAAAATTCATGCGATAAATTAAAAAGCCAAAATATACATGAATATTTTAAAATCATACTTAACAATAACATATCAACCCATGATTCAAACAAAACATACTTTATATAATTTTGAAATACTAGATCATACAAGGGTGTTGGATGAGTTGACAACTCAAACTCCAGTGAGTTTTATTGGGTGTGCTCTCTATGACCGTATCCTAACAGACGTAAAATAGAAGTTATGTCTTCCGCTCCGATATTGAATTCGTCTTTACTGTGGATGGAGATATTGCATATGAAGATTGAATTCTTGTCGACATACTTTGGTGAAGTGAAGGCGAAATGGATGTGGACTACAGTGGTAAATACATGGCATTGGAGATCGAAATTTAAGTTGGTATGTTGACATGAGATAGCAATGAAGTCTCAAACTGCACACCCGTGCAAACCCTCTGCATCCCCTATTTATTTGATTGTGACACCAACAAAACTAATTTCAATTTACAGAAAGTTTAATAATTTATTATTATCAATAATTTCAAATTAATGTTTTTCGATCTATTTCTACTTGAATACACATCAAACTTTGTTTGGGAAGTGATATTACACTGGGGGTTTGAAATTAAGTATGGGATTTAGCTAATTAGGGATGGTTGATAACATATATTTGAGTGAACGGACTTAAATAGAAAGAACATGCTAAATAAATTCTACAATTTGGAAAAAATGTAATGTAGTGTTATTATTGTTTAAGGGTGGGCATTCGATCGGTTTGTCGACAGACCAACAAATCAAACAAACCGAAGGGTTTGAACTGAATTTTGGTTCGATTTTTAAATGAATAGTGAGGCGGAAAAATTTTCCGCCTCATTTAATGTCGATGTAGACGCTAATTTAGTGCCTCGTAAGACACTAATTTAGTATTCATGTGAACGCTAAAAATCCACGCCTATTTAAGTGTTTTTTTTCTCTTTTTCCTCATTTTCAACTCAAATTCATTTCAAATTCAGTAGATTTCTCTGATTTAGAAGAGCATATACCTAAAGTAAGTTATCTTACTTTAAATTACAGTCTTTAACTCTTTATCATTATAGTTGTTGTTTAACTATTTAATTGTTGTTGTTACGGATAAGATCATTTTTAGTAAATTAGATAATTTTTAGTGAATCACAACTTATTTTACGTGCAACTTATATTTTTTTTATTACGTAGGATATTTATTAACATTTGATAATTAGAGAGTAAATTATAATTTATATAAAGATAATTAATTTAATTATTACTTAATTAAGGACTGATATTCTTTTTTCAATTAGGATTTTTAGTACTTAATTAATTCATTATTTGTATGTGCATTATATGATTTTGCATTTTATATATTATATATTATTTTAATATTTAATATAATTTCTTTTAAATTTTTAATTTAATAACTAGTTTAAATTATTTTTTTGTTTTGGGTCGATAACGCTAATTTAGTGTCTACATGAACACTAAATTAGCTTCCAAGTTGGACACTAATTTAGTGTCCACGTGGACACTAAATTACGCTAAATTTTTTTTAGCATAAATCATTTTAGCGTTTAAATTTAATGCGCAACTTTTAGACGCTAAATGCATTAAACGTTCAAAATTATGCATTTTTAGACGATAAATGCACAATTTTTTTGTAGTGTGCCCACCTCTATTATTACCTAGCTAGCTAGCAAACTTTAGCATGATATCATATATTTTAGATTTTTACTTTTGTTTAAATTAATATAAACTAGTAATTAAACTGTGGTGAGATGTTGTATATTAGAATTATATTAATTTTTATAATTTAAATTATAATATTTTTTATGAATTATTTTATCCAAATGTTAACTTAAATAAATATTAATAAATTAAATTAAATTAAATAAATACAATATTTATTTATTTATTTATTTTAAATTCTTTTATGAATTTAAATAATTTGATTAGGTAAATATTTTAAATGTCATTATATGAAATTAAAATATTCATCCAAATGAGTACAATTAATAAAATCTAATTAGATGTCGTGTTATATTTATTCAAAAATATTATATATATATATATATATATATATATATATATATATATATATATATATATAATATTTGATTAAAAAATTTATTAAATTATCACATCACTTATAATATCTTTTTAATTATTAAAAATATGTAATATTAAAAAATTTGACCTAAAACTTTTTATAACTGATGAAAGTCTTTTAAACATATATAACATATTCATTCAAAAAGTAATATAATTTTTTATAACTAATGAATTCACCATTAAAAACTATGAACACTATTACTACTTGTTGTTGAACTAATTTATGGTTATTGTATTAATCGTAAGCTAATTATTTAGATGAAAAAAGTTTGTAGTAGTTTCTCACTTCAAAAATCACACCTACAAAAATATATTTCATATTCTTCTTCATATTGTTATAATATAAATAATAATTTATAATAAGTATTTTTCTAAAATAAAAATTAATTTTGTTATATTTACTTGAAATTTTTGAATTTTTTTTAATATTTTGAATGATAGATAAATATATTTTTTTTGTAAATAATATATTTTCTAAAAAATTAAATATTTTTTTAAATTTATTTAAAAATAATTTATATTTTTTAATTAATTTAACTATTGCCTTATAGATTAGACAAAATAAATAAAACTAAAATTAACACATAAATTTTATTGATTAGATTTCTCTGTGTTAAAAATATATGACTATTATCTTGAAAGAAACGAACAAAATCTAACATTACTTTGACCAAATTGCTCAATAAGTACTTTTGTATTTGTTTTATAATGCTCTGTTTGTTTTGTGAAAATCAATTTCTGAAGGAAAATATTTTTTATGTTTTCAAATCTTATATTTTGGAATAATATTTTCTGTTATTTTAGTCTCAAATATTTAATAAGAAAAATATAATTCTATATTTTTTTATAAGAAAACATTTTTTTTAAATATGTTAAGCATAATTATTACTTTTCTGTTGACTTTAAATTATAATTTTGTAGACTTATTTTCCGTTGAAACCAAATGTTAAAAATTAAGAAAATATTTTTTTTTCAAAAAATAAATTCCTCTAAACAAACGGAGCCTAAATATCTAAACTGGATAAGTATCTTGAAAGGGTCTATGAATATGTACTTGGATTTTCGTTTTACATATAATTTGAAAGGTTATACAAACATATTTTTTAAATATCTAAATCGGATTATTAAATTTATACTTTTACAGTTTTAGTTGTTTATTTATAAAAAAACAATATTTTAAAAAATTAGATAAGAATCTTGAAGAGCATTTGCATATCAATAACTTGTTAAAACAA
Source organism: Breynia disticha f. nivosa (assembly GCA_948193385.1). Classification (NCBI taxonomy): domain Eukaryota; kingdom Viridiplantae; phylum Streptophyta; class Magnoliopsida; order Malpighiales; family Phyllanthaceae; genus Breynia; species Breynia disticha. The sequence continues at coordinate 4,187 of CANYCX014799393.1, read as the reverse complement.
ACTTCGAAAGTATTTATTTCAATCTTAATTTATTTGATTTTCAAATATTATCCAATTTAAAAATTCAAAACACATTTGAATTAAATATTTACTCAGATTTACTCCACCTATGATTTGTTCCAATTTGAATACGTTCAATATTTGAAAGAAAAAACATATAACGCACACATATGATATAACTAATATATAATTAAACGATAAGTAAAACGAATAAAAAACTCTAACCTCAAAATTCATTTTACATAGCGGAAGATTATTGTTACCACGTTGAGAGTGTGTCCGAATCTACACACGCAGAACGTCCAAATCTACAAAGCTATGTGCCATGAATGTTTAATCAACCGCCTAAAGTATCAAGGTTGAGAAACTTGATAGTAGAACTTAAAAGTTCTAATATTAACATTCTAAATTTCATTAGTTAGTTATTTTTATGGGAATAAAAATAAATTAAGACTAATATGAGCTTTGTAGCTGATCATGTTTTACAGATCATAAATATAATATATATAACAAAGTTCATAGATAAAATGTTGAACATTGTATTTGGAGAGCGATCATAGATGAGAATACTAAATGTAGTAAATCTCTTGCAATGTCAAATTTTTGTCTTTTGACCTGAAATTACTATGACTTCTAGTGCTAGTTTTGGTATACTTTGGCATACACCTAACATGACCATAAAAAGTTGACAAATATGGATAAGATTGTGTATGTTAAATACTGCAAGTTAAAGCAAGAGCGAAGTGAAGGAATTGACTTTCTCATAAACAAAGAATATATCACTGGTTGTTTGATACGCAAGATTGCGAAAGAACATAACGATTGTGAGTTAGACATCTAGAAAACCCAACAATTTTTCCCCCAAAACTACACTAAAACTACATCGATCAACCTACGATTTAGGAGAGAGAAAGTGGAAACTAATATTCTAAAAAGTTAGAATTACTAACCTGATTTTGGTTTGTGTAAAATGAGGGGACAAGATTGTATTTATAGAACTTTAGATATCATTAGGTGAATAGGTACCTTTTGGGTTGAATTATATTTTAGTCCTTAAACCTAAAATATCTCTCTTATAAGGGACCATATTCTGTTTCTATGTAGCGCGAGTGCACGATCATTAATGATATGAGCTTCTGGCATCTTACGCCACTCAAATTTAATTAGAAGTCTATTCACAATCTTCTAATTTCTGTTTTATTGTTGTGTTTTTGGCATCGTTAACTAGTGTTCGATTTTCTTTTCATCACACAATGCATTAAATTCCCTCGAAAGGCACTCTATTCCTTTATCAGTTCTTAACGCTTTGATTTTTCTATGTAATTGATTCTCAACTAGATTCATAAACGTTCTAAAACATTCTTATGCATCAGATTTATATGAAATTAAATAGACAAAATCATATCTAATACAGTCATCTATAAAATAATGGAATAATTAATAAGCTCCATGTCTAGCTCTAACATTCATTGTCCACATATGTTAGAATGGATGAATAGAAAAGTAACTCTAGTTGCTTATCAAATAATTTTTGAGTTAATTTTCATTGTAAACAGTATTTGCAAACTAGGTAAATCTATACTAGATAAATTACCTAATAACCCTGTTTTGTCTAATTGTTCTAATCGATTTATGCTAATGTGACTAAGTCGCACATGCCATAATTTTGAATCAACTTCTACCACATTAGAAGTAGATGCAATATAAGAAAAACTAGAATTATTATAATTTGGATTTATTACAATAAAACTATTTGATAAATATCCACAATCAAAGTACACATTATTCATGAAAAGTTCAAACTTATTATCAACAAAAGACATTCTAAAACCAACTTTCATTTATGTTATTACAGAGATCAAATTTCGTTGAATTTCATGAGCATAGAGAGCGTCTTCTAGTAAAAACGATCTCTTACTATCTAGAACTAGTTTGCATGTGTTAATTCCAAGAATTTTCTTGCTGCTGTTGTTGCCCACATAACACACATTCTAAAACCAAGTTTCATTAATTTTGTCATGTCATGATAACATTTTTATATGTACATTCTATACAAAATCGAATTCTACGAGCCTTGCTGACCTTGTACTGAGTCTTCAGCAACCTTTTTCCGCTAACTAACAAAACAAACATCAACCGTCTCAACGCTTTGCACACATACGCAAAAAATATAATTTGGTGAGTTTTAAAACAATAAATATACCTACTACTACACTTACCTAATTATGTAGACTATATGTACTTATTCATTAAACATTATGTATATTATGCGTTCAACACATTCATACTACTATACCTTCTTACTGTGTTAAAATGAGTCTTAAGCCTTCTTAGTCACTTGCGGCCTTAAAATCATAGTCTTCAACAGTTCGACTTACAAAAATCTTTTGGTTTGTTTGAATTGTTGGTCAATCGAATTCGTTCAAACTAAACCAACTGAATATCTACACCTTGGTGTACTTTATTTTAGAATTTCTTCACACTTAGCTTCAATTTATGGTTTCCTTTTAAAGATACGAAAGAAAATGGACCTCTTGATTTGATTTGATTCCTTTATATTATGATTTTATCCCAACAAGTATGAATGCCTCTGTGTTGGTTATCATGCCATCCCCCTAATCAAATGTCTCTAAAAATACTCTCATCAATCAAAGCCTTTTCATCTATAAAACTCTTTCATCTAACCATTCAAGTCCATAATGTCCATATTGATCTCTAATTTTTTTTGTCTGAACCACGAGGTATCCTAAACACTCCAGATTAATCCTCGTTCGAACTGGGCATAAGAATGGCAAAATGTCCCGAACCCGTGGGTTACCGACCCAATCCAACTCGAATGGGGCGGGTTTTTCAATGTTTTATCGGGGATCGGGTCGGGTTTCAGGTTACCCGATATTAATTTTATCGGGTATGGGGCGGGGTCGGTATTCAATAAACCTGCCCCGTGCCCCGCCCCGACTATTTATATATATATATATATATATATAATAATAATAATAATATATGATGGTTTATATTTTTATTATCTTGTTATAATTTTTTTATGATGTCTTGAATTATATTTATATTTGTTGAAGAATATATAAAATAATTATGTTACTTAGAAAATACATTTTAATTTGGCGGGGCGGGGCGTGGGCGGGGCGGGTTTTGTTATTATTCAACGGGGCGGGAACGGGTATTAGTTTACATACCCCAATGGATAATGGGGCGGGTTCGGGGCAAAAAAAATACTTTATCGGGGCGGGGACGGGGACATTATAACCCGTCCCCGACCCGCCCCATTGTCATTTCTAGTTGGGCAGGACCATAAGGGCGACAAAGCTCTCCCAACCAAGTTTTAACGCAGCTGCGTACCCAAGACTTGAACTTGAGATCTCTGATTAAGAGAGAACAACTCCACGTCAGTCGATCTACGCGTTTGGTGGTTATTGATCTCTAATATGGATTATGGGTCATTCCCACCAACAGTAATGATGCAAGGAGAACACTTGGTACCTTTATGTTGGAACCAATTGGAGAATTTACAGCTAAAATCTAGCCACTTTCCTACACCAAAGTATCATAACCCACATTAAGACCATACACATGATGGTCTATTTTAGCTTTCATGCATGATAAAATCCTATTTATATCTCAATCTAGAGTAGCTTCTCTCGTTCAGTTTAATTTTTTTTTTTTTTTTTGAATAGACCTTCACTTACTCACCTCAATCCAGCTAGGCTGGCCTTAGGCTCATAAGGCACGTCGCACCAGGCAACCCAGTTAGGCTAGCCTCCCTAGTGTGAGGTGGGCAGTTTCCATTGATGTTTGAAATACAAATAGGCCGAGAGGACCTTACATTGGTGAGAGGGATACAAGTAGTGGGATCAGAAATCCCTAAACTATCATAGTACAGGAAGGAAAAAAGTTAGTGGGGGATGCCCACTAGATCAACAAATTGGCAGTCAATCTTGGCCAATTTATCTTGAGCTAGAATATGTGCTGCTCTGTTGGCTTCACGGTAGATATGTTTGCATTTGAAGTCTGGATGGGCCAAGAAAAACTGACGGATCTCCCATATCAGTGCTAGGTTCTTACCTCTCCAAGATTTCTGATTGGTAATAGCAGCTATTGCTAATTCTGAATCTGTTTCTATTGTCAAAGTATGAACTCCTTTGGCAAGAGCCCATCGGACTCCATAGAGG
>CANYCX014799200.1:0-20984 GCA_948193385.1 Breynia disticha f. nivosa | reverse complement strand
CTCTTTATTTTATATTTAGAGATAAAGAGTCATATAAAGAGTGCATTGGAGATATATTTTCTTATTAAGCTCTCTATTATAACTAATAACTTTAAAATAAAGAGAACATTGGAGATGCTCTTAGCTTCCATTGGAGTTGATCTCTTTGCATTACTGAATGGCATATAATTTCTTACTATATACATAAACAAAACATGCACATTTCTGCTAGAAATAAATAAAATGGATGTGTCCATTAGTATGTATTTTTAAATAATGTAATTTTTTTATATAAATGTAACCAAAAATTTAAATATAGTATTTTAGTAGGAATGGGCCAAATAAAAGGATACTTTTCATAGTAATTGATATATAATTTTGAGTTAACTGCCAAATAATAAAAATAATATATATATATATATATATATATATATATATATATATAATTAACTCATTGAGTTAATATATATCACAATGTATTAAGTGGATACAACTCCTAGTTTATTTCTAACATGATAAAAAAAATCTTTTTTGCACAAGATAATTGACTCTTAAAAGTAAATGACAACAAATGATTATTTTAACTCTTCTAATATATAACTTCAAGGTAAAAAATGTTGTACAATTAGGGCTCACGTAAATCATTTTTTTATAAGAAAAATGAACAAAGTCTAATTTCTTATGAAATGAAACACATGTAGTTTGACCAAAAGAGGGAACATGTAGCTTCGGGAATCGAATTTTACATGAAACAATATGAAGTTGGAGAGGAGAAAGTTGTTCAATTGTTCCAAAAAGATATAGTAAATGCATGGAAGAATATAAATGTGAGGAGTGCATAAAGGAAAAAATATCCCCAATACCGATTCTTGAGAGGGTTGTCAATTTTGCTAGAGTAATGGATGTGATATAGAAGAAAGAAGATGTGTTAAGGATACCCTCACCAATAGAACTCTATGCTTAGTATAAATCTGTAATAGAATAGAATTCCACAATCTCTACAGATTTGTACTCTATAAATATTTACAGCAAATCAATGAAACTAACGTTGAATGCCAAAAGCTCTTTTATGGTATTAGAGCCACGAATCTCTTAACCAAGTAAGCGCTCCACAATCCTGATGGTAAACACAGTAATTGCTTCCTGCACAGCTACAACCCCTATCGATGCCCCAGCCCTTGTCCCTTCTACTACCATACCAATTAAATTAACCTCCACAAATTATTTACTATGGCAAGCCCAACTTCTTCCCATCCTATGAGTTTACAAACTTATTGGTCATACTGATGGCACGCTGCTCTGTCCATCGATGACTGTTGATGGAAAACCCAACCATGAAGCTACTGCAGCCTTGTTTCAACACGATCAACTCGTCTTAAGTTGGATTATTTGTTTAGTCTCCAAAACTATTCTTGCACAGATTGTCAATGCCCAAACTACGCTTAAAGCCTAGAATAGACTGGCCTCCACATATGCCACTGGATCTCGCACTCAAATCCGAAGTTTGCGTGATCAATTATCTACTTCGACTTGAGGTACTAACTCTATTTCCTCTTATATGCAGAATGTGAAGACAATAGCTTATCAACTCGCCACTTTCAATGCTACTATCAATTCTGATGACTTGAACAACTACATTACCATTGGGCTCAAATTTCTCAACGCTCCAGTACCTCTTCATCCAGTGATCCCTCATCGTCTCTATCACCTCCCATAGCACAGTTATCTTCATACGGAGGTCAAGGCTATCGTGGTCGTGGCCGAGGATGTGGGCATTATCCGTTCAACCCTTCCTTTCCCCCACCTTACCAACAACGCCTTCAGTAATACCCTCTAACCCCTTCCTTTAACTATAACCTCCAATGTTACACATGCCAAGGCTTTGGCCATACTTCCCGTCAATGCCCATCCAGACAAACCTAACCCACCTCTAATACCGCTGTCACTACTCTATATTCAACTTCACAAAGTTGGGCCATGGATTATGGTGCTTCACATCACCTGACATCAGATCTTGACAACTTAGCCTTTCATTCTTAATATTCTGGCACCGAAAAAGTGCCAATTGGCAATGGTACAACTCTTCCAATCTCTAATCTTGGATCTTCTGTTATGTTTTCTTATAATAATGCTCCCTCAAAATGTCCATTAGTCTTCATGTTCCTTGTGTCCTTCATAATCTCTTATCTGTTTATGCTCTAACAAAGCCCAACAATGTTTCGGTTGAATTCTTTCGTGATCAATTTTATGTTAAGGATATCACCACAGGGAAAATTCTTTCCCAGGAAATCAATAAAGACGACATCTACACCCTTCTTTTTCAACGTTCCACGCTACCATCTACTCCTCCTACTGCTCACGTGGCCCTATCTACTTAGCACCAGCTTCTTGGTCATGCCAATTACCGTACAGTTCACTGAGTTCTCAAAGAACACCATTTACCTTTTTCTAGATCTAAAAACACTCAATTATTTCTTGGTTGTTATGTCAGTAAAAGTCATAAGTTATCATTTCCTATTTCATCTTGTGTTGCCAAATGACCGTTACAGTTAGTTTGTAGTGATGTTTGGGGTCCTTCCCATGTTCCTACTATAGATGCTCCCGTTTTTATTTATTATTTCATGATCATTACTTTGAATATACCTGGATTTATTTTCTCAAACATAAATCTGAAGTGCTTAATAAGTTTATTAAATTTCATCACTTTGTGAATTTTAAGCACTTTTAGCTTACCTTGCTACCCATGGTATTACTCATCACAGTTCCTATCCTCATACACTGGAGAAAAATGGATGCACATAAAGAAAACATCATCATATTATTGAGACTCCCCTCTTAATGCTTCATACTACACATGTTCCAATGAAATATTGGAATTTTGCTTTTGATTGTGCTCACCATATAATTAATCGACTACCAAAACCACTTTTATAATTTAATTCCCCATATCAGATTTTATTTTTAGCTACTCCTGATTACACTAATCTCAAGATTTTTGGTTGTCTCTATTATCCTTGGTTACGACCTTATTCCAAAAATAAATTTCAACCTCGTTCTTTGCCTTGTGTATTTTTAGGTTACATTAACTGCATAAGTTATCGTTGTCTTGATATTTTAACTGAGAAAATTTATATTTCTCGCCATGTTAAATTTGACGCTCATTTTTCCTTTGTTGGTCTAATGTCATAACCACAGACTCTCGAAGCACCAATTTCCACGACCTTCTCCACTACACTGTTGCCACCAACAATTTCCATGACTACTCAGTTTCAGAGTAATAGATGAATATTGATTAGAGAGTTCAATTTTATGAGCATTTTGAGATTTTGGGTAGACAGAGGAATTATGGAGATAACAATTTAAATCTTAATTTGAGTAGAAGTGAGATTTGTTGGGATAACTATCTAAGTATCTCACATCTGTTAGAATTATGGTTGTAAAAGGATATTTCCCTTATAAATAGGTTATAGGTCTTAGTAGTTAGGTGGGTAAAATTCCTCAACTTAGTTAACTAGTGAGGTGGAACTTGAGTTTGAGTCTTGTGAGTGACAGGGTTTTTATAGTTTTTCTGTGCAAAAATTGTAGTGTTTTGTGAGTTTTCATAGTTTATTCGTGCAAAAACTATAATCTTTTGGAGAAGATTTTTAGAGTTTTTTCGTACAAAAATTGTAGGCTTTTGGGAGAGGATTTTGAGAGTTTTTCCGTTCAAAAACTGTAATTGTTGCGGAAGGATTTTTACAATTTTTTCCGTTCAAACATTGTGACATTTATCTAGTAGAGATCGTGGACGTAGGTCAATTGTTGAGAGACCGAACCACGTTAAAAATATTGTGTGTTCTTTATTCTTTCTCTCTCTATTATTATTAATGTGGGTGTTCTTGTCAGGTTTGAGTCCTAACAAGTGGTATCAGAGTTGAAGGTTTCAGTTCAAGAGAAGAGAATAGAGAAAGACTAGAAGACTGAAGATGAAGACTGACAGAAGAGTTCAGTTTTCTCAGAGTGGCAGATGAAGACTGATTAGAGAGTTCAGTTTTCTTAGAGTATGAAGATATATGTGAAGATGAAGACTGATTATGGAGTTTAGTTTTCTCAAAGTGTCAAGATATGTGTGGAGATGAAGACTGACAAGAGAGTTCAGTTTTCTGAGCATTTTGAGATTTGTGGAGATTTAGGTAGAGGGAGGAATTGTTGAGATAACTACTCAAATCTTAATTTGAGTAGAAGTGAGATTTGCTGGGATAACTATCTAAGTATCCCACATATGTTAAAATTATGGTTGTAAAAGGGTATTTCCTTATAAATAGACTATAAGCCTTAGTGATTAGGTGTGTAAAACTCCTCAACTCAGTTAACTAGTGAGGTGTAACTTGAGTTTAGGCCTTGTAAGTGAGAGGATTTTTATAATTTTTTCGTGCAAAAACTACATCAAATTAGTCATATTTTTAATTTAATATTTAAGGTCAGATAACTGTTAGACTACGTACATACATTACTGTTAATTCCTCTTCTAACAAATGTCCAAATTTGGGCAACGATTCATTCACTATAAACAAAATTGATCCAAAATTTGATCTGGTTCAAAATGTAATTTTGACTCGAACATTAGATAAAAAATTAACCTTATCTCCACTTGAAATTAGAAAAATCATTGACAAGAGACTCCTTACAACATTGCAATGCACATTTAGGTGTGGTACCATTATTTCGTTCAGAGTACACGTATGTGTGCTAACACTATTTTGAACCCAAAACAGACTGTTTGGAAGTGATATTTTTGTTTTCTAAATTAAAACCGTTAATGAATAGTCCAAAATGTTAGACCAATGGTAGTGAACATTAAATCCCTTCTATGTTTTGATAATGTATGAAATCTATGAACTTGATAAAAATCACTTTCAGGATAAATTTACTTAATAGGTTGACGAATGTTGGATGCAAACCAAGTGAAATGGTCAAAATGTTTTTAAACTGTGTTATAGTCGACCAGGAATATTTCCAATCGATCAGAATCTATCTGGACTCAAGTAAAATGAAACTAAACTCAAGTAAGGAGGTTGAGCTACATTCTAGTCGACCAGAGTAAACTCTAAGTAGATTGAGGTTTTCATAAACAATTGATTATAACGACTATCTGACGTCAAATTACATACTTAGTGGACACAGTAATAATCAGATCAGGCATATGGAGACACGCTAATGATTGAAGTTCAAATTCAAATGTTGATTTCTGAAGATTCCATTCCAGTCGATCAGACAAAATTTCAGTTGACGAAAAAAGAATAATTCCAGTCGACCAAGGCATTGCTAGTCGAGTAGACTGAAAGTGAATTTGCTACTGGAATGAAGCTGAAGAATTTCAGTCGATCAAAGAAGTGTCATTCGAGTAGACCAAAAGTTGAAATTGTCGCTGGAATGAAATGTGGAAAATCTAGTTGAACAGACAGTTTGTTAGTCGATCAAGCTGTTCAATTAGAAAAATCTCTAGTCAATCAGAAGAAAAGTTGTCAGTTGACAGCACTCTGACTAATCGACCAGAAAGTGCTATGTAGCAAAAATCAATATTCTCAAGGCCATCAATTGGGACAAACTTTGTGTCTAACGACTATAATTTTAAAAGGAGATATAAAAGGCAGTGAGTTCAGAAGAACGAAAGAAAAAAAATTTACCATTCATAAGCTCCAAGTGTTCAAAACCAAAGTATTCTAAAAAATTCTCTTGTGTTCTTAAGTCATTAATTTTTGCAAGTTATGTACGCATAATCTATTCTTTTTCTTAGCACAACTAGTTCTATTTTGTTGAGTGTTTTAGAATAGTTCAACATCTTTGTAAGGTGGAATATGACTATTAAGTCAAATCAAAGCGTAAGGTAGTTTAAGCTGAAAATTAAGTGTTGTAAGGAAGTTCTCACTAAGCTTGAAAGTGATGTAATAAGAAGAGTTTGCCAAAATCCTAAGCGGGAGCTTAGGTAGTGGACGTAATTGTTAGGACCGAACTACTCTATATTGTGTGTTCTTATTGAATCATTCTTATTCCGCGAAAAAGTTTCAAAGTGTCAATAGCTCTATTCAACTCCCTTCTAGAGCTATTTGTGGTTCTACATAAAAGATTTCAATGGTAATATTATTGTTTGACTCTTCACAATTTTATTTGAAAATGCTACAATTTTCTTTTAATAAATTGGTTTTCTTTTTCTTTACATTTCATCAACTCTTTCAAATTATAAACATTTTTGTTCCAAATTTATCTTATTTCTAACTTATACCAAAGATCAAAGCAATCATTCATCTCATTCATCATTGAATCTCAATCTTATTTTTTTTTCCTAGAATTTCAATATCCAAAAATATACAACAATAATTTCCACAAAATATTTCACAACAATTTCCACTCAATTATCTAAAATGTGAATTTCAAATTCTTTTCTTCCCAAGTAATTCAAATATAGACATTTCTTCAATGATGAGGTCCAAGATGCATAATAAGTAAATTGCTACATTTTGAGTAACTTGCATATGCATATAAAGACGAGCGTTCAAAGTTAAAATATTAGAAAAAAGTAAGTCGAATAATGTTGTTGTATTTTTAAAAATATTTTTTATATAAGACTAATATAAAAATATTTAAAAATATAAAAGGCTACGTGACCAAAAAAGCGACAATGTGAAATAGTGAACATATAAAGCACAATCATATGTTTTATTTGACCTATAGACAGGCTGAAAGCCTCCTAACTCTTTTAAGACGTAAAAAAAGTGTTAAAAGAGAAAGAAAAAGAAAAAAAGAGAAAAGCCTTTTTAAACCTAAATTTCAATGTGTGGGAACTAAAAGATCGATTAGGAACTATTTTTGTAGTTAATTAGGTGTTGGTAAGTTCTTTCACTTGTTCTTATTGTTTTTCTCGTTCATAATAGAATTCAAGTTTATGTTTTTCCCTATTTTTTCTACTATAACTTGAGCTTTAGATTTCCATATGAAGCAAATAAATATGCTTTGAAAAGTTTGAGAAGTCTTCTGTAACTTTTTAGTTTTGTCCTTCTTTGAATTGCTAAAAGATCATGAAAAATTATCTTGTTGGGTTTTTGGTACCCTAAAGTTCAAAAGAAAGTGCTGGTGGTGATTACTAATAGTGTGAGTTATAATAACAAATATATTGTACTTTTAAAAACATTGTACTTTTAAAATATTCAAGATTTTAGATCTGTTTAAGTTGTAAAAAAGCATTTGATCACAAAATATTTGAAGCATATAAAAACATCATTCTAAATATATCTAGCCGATTATTCGTCAAAGGAATAAAAATAAAGCAAGACTAATATGCTTCTTTATAAGATGATCATGTTTTACTAGCTAATCATGGAGCATGCATGAGAGAACAATCTGTCAAAAAAAGATATATTAGATCGATCCACTAAAAGAGAATACTACATTATAGGCAAAATATAAGTATTTCTCGTAGTAGATCTTATGCTAGTATCCTTAGATCTGAAGCGCCTATAGAACTTAGATGGGTCATAGTATATTTTGATATATATGTTTAATATGATTGTAACTAAGTGACAATTATAAATATTATTGAGCATATTATTCATGTTCCAGGAACATGAGAGAGAACCATCGATTAATACCACGAATTTGAAAAGATATCACTAATTTGAATGTTTCAATGTGACTAATAGATGAAGAAAATGAATTAGCTCAAAATAAGAATGACTTAAACTGTGTTATTATGCTAATTATTATATCAAATGGTAATATAATATTACTAATACTGAATTTTAAATACTGATTATCATTTATTTGGATTACCATTAAGTCTTTTAAAGATTAATAATTTCTATTGTACTATTAAAATTCATTCTTAAAGACAAATGAATTTACAAGATTGTATATTTGAAAATATAGACAAAGGGGTCGACTAATTTTGTCCGAGGTAAGAGTTTTGAGCTCTTAATTTAATGTTATGGTAAAAGCATAAGTTCAATATCATCGATCTATATTCAATATTGATCTACCAATATTTTGTACAATTTCATAAATTGTAATCGTCAAATACAATAAAGAACGGGCAAAAATGTTAACTTTTCATAAATGTACACGTGAACATTCACCTACTTACCAAACAAAAAGTATTGGAATAATTACATACTATACTACATTTATCTTTTATTTGCAAAAATATAGGTGCTTTAAATTTTTTTTTGCAGAATAACAGTTTTAACTTTTTTAATTACACTTTGTACGGAATTAATTTTTATAGATATAAACTTCATATAAATTTTATATAAATTTTATATATGAATATAAATTTTTTGTATAAATTTATATTTATTTTCATAGATTCAAACTTAGTATAAGCTTTTAACTTAATATGTATTAAATTGTTATATTTTTTATAATTTTTTTAAAGATTAACTTATATATAAAGTTTTTATCATTTAAGCTAAATATTAACCTGATGTAAACTATATATAGACTTTATTTACTCAAAACTGAGATATATTTACAATTTAATAAGTAAAAGTAAAAAAAACTTTAATGGTAATTAGTTTGTATATAGAAACTAAAAAGAATGTATATATATAATTAGCCTAAAAGTATTTAGATTAAACATCTACCATATCATAACGACTAGCTATAGCCAATATCATTTTTTGGAGCATAATATCTTCAAAATTTAACACAATTAAAACCAAATTTTTTATTACACATAATAATTAATTAACTGCGATAATATCACTATTATTTTTAGGAAATAAGTGCGAATCTCACATCAATGATTTATGGTTAGAAATGTTCAACATTTGGTTGAACCGATCGAAACCGAAAGAGAAAATCGATTTGGATCGGTTATGTATATTTCAGTCGGTTCAGTTTGTTTTAATATTTTTTTTAAAATTTGGTTGATTTTGTGAAAATCGAAAACCGAAAAACGAAATAATTTCATAAGTATAACGTATATTATGTATTTGAGTTCTGTACTATAGTTTTGTTCGACTGAACCAACTTGCATTTTTGTCTTATTTGTAATGAGCATAAACTTGATCGACTCATATCCCATATCAACTCGTTTATATGTAACTATGGTCTTGAATTTGTGAGATATATTTTTCAAGTTCTAAAATTCAGTTAACCGGTCTAACTAAACAGGAAAAATTGATTCAATTTTATATATGTATCAGATAGGTTCATTTTTTTTAGAAGTTCGGTTTTTGATTTTATGAGTTCAGTGATCAAAACTGACTGAACCGTTCAATTAGACACTATTAATTGTAGTGTATGTGGAGGATCTATATAAATAATGTGAAATCATAACTCATTCTCTTAAAGTTTTAACTAAAAACATGGTGTTACACCTACTTGTATTCTTTTTTATTAGACTCACACTCAAATTGAGTCTCCCCAAAATTTTCCTAGTCAACAACAGCCTATCAGGTTAAGCAGGTTCAAGGCATCAATAATGGTGAACCTCATTTAGGGTTTAGAAAAGTATTAAGTCAGCATTCTACTCATTTTCACCTATAAACCTCAATTTTTAAAATCTCTCTAATGTTATAAATTTCATCTACAAGTTTATACTTAATTAACTATGACCTACAACTACTATATTTTCTTAGGATAATCCTGAGAATTTTTAAAATTTCTATTATTTAAATTTTGAAAAAATTGTGTATTAGAATTCAGGTTTTTTATGGATAAATAGAAAAAATAAAAAAAATGATAAATTTAACTTCTTATTGGTGGACTCCACCAGGTGGAGCCCACCAAAATGACAGTTGGAAAGCAGAGTGTAAATGAGTCTGGCTACTTGCAAGCTACTCGAGTTTGAATTCAATAAAAACTCGTTTGAGCTTGGCTCATTTACAATCAAGTTTGTTCGTAAACAACATATTAGGCTCGAATAGTTAAACAAGTTAGGTCTGAACAAGGTAGTATTCGGCTCGAAAGCTCACGAACATACTCGTTTAACGTTCATGAATAATTTGATTACATACTTGATTTTTTTTAAGTTAATATGTAGCTTTCATATTTTCTCTGTGTTTTAAATATGTATATGCTTTTTTTTAAAGTGAATCATTTTCATAATAAAATTATATTTTAATAAAATATATAATAAATTATAATAAATTTTATTATATTAATTAAAAATAATAATTTTATTATATAAAAAATAAAAAAACATTAATAATATTTAATAAATGAGTTAATTTTTAATTTTACATCGAATAAAATTGTATTTTAATTTTTGTTTAGCAAAGCTCGAAAAGCTCGTGAACATGCTCGTTTGTTCGTGAACTTTAACCAAGTCTGTTTGTGAACAAAATTTTCAGTTTGATACAAAACTCGGCTTGAGCTCGAACTCGTGAGATTTTAAACGAGCCAAACTCGATTACTCTAAAGCTCGGTTCGACTCGATTTGTTTACAGTCCTATCGGAGAGATTCATCAATATAAGCCTGTCCAACAATATGAACCTCTCCTATAAATTCACATAAAGTGCCATATATGAGGTTTATGGGAGTTATAAACTCCATTGGTGTTGCCCCTAACAATTCCGAGTTATATATTCTTTGGAAATTTCGTTTGAAATATAAAAGATCAACTTATATTTCACTCTGACCTTTACAACAATTTGATGGTCAAGATATAGTTCGAGTGCATATTGACAATTAATCTTTTATTACTTACTCCAGACAAAACTTGAATGAATTTAGGTTCCATCCGGCAAAGCTGCAATGGTGGATCCATATCAAGGCTATTTTAACTTATTTTATTGTTTGAATTTTCTGCTTCATACCCTGTTCCAAGGCATGAATAACGTAGTCGGCAAGCATACGATATAGAAAATATAAATTCTCACTTTCAACCAATCCTTTTTTATATTTATTTGACGAATTTCAACAAATACTTTGAAGACAACCAATAAAACAATACAGTCCTCTTCAGAATTCAAACCGTCCCTCCACACACTAAATAGAGTCTCACCCTATTGCAAAATACAAAATATATATATATATATATATCTCACATCCTTTCCTCCTTCTAGATAGAGTCCTCTTACCCTCCTGGCTTCTTGCTCAAGCATTTGATGGAGGCTTCAATAGGTTTTAGAGATGCAGCAGTATGGAGAATCTATCAAGCTCAGGAGGGATAGCGTCATGGCCTCCGATGATCTTCATCTTTTTAACCAAGAGTTGGTCAAGATTGCCGGTGGCGCTATCTATCCTGAGTTCGACGGTTTCTTCTTGCTATATATTTGCTTGGCTTCACTTTCAAGGAACGTAGGTATATACAATAGAATGCACTTTTCTTTTTCAGTGTCTGACATACTCAGATGACATGAAAAATACTTATTTAAATTTTTTTTTTATCTTTTTATGATAGTTTTTTATTCTAACATGATATTTTATCTTTTTTTTATAGTTTTTCATCTCAATAAAATTAACAAATATTTGAAAAATAATAAATTTTAATTTTATCTTAAATATTTTGTATGTTAACGTACAATTATCTCATCTTTATCTTATTAGTATTATTTTAACAAATACTATCAAATGGGTAATTTATCCTTTATTGTCATATATCTATAGAAAAAACAAAGGAGGACAATGGCCCCATGTTATGCATATTATTATAATTCCGTTATTTTTACTATATATCTTATATACTAAAAGTGAAGTCAATCTTTAAATTTGTGACATAAGACATAGTAGACCATCAACATGTAGATTATATTAAATTGTCACACATTTGTTTTCAAAATTTAAAAAAACTTATAAATGAAGATAAGAGTATGTTTAGGCATTACTTGGTCCACAATGTGAAACTTTCTAAGAAGTTTATTTTCAGGGAAGTTATATTTCTTAGGAATTAACTTCCCAGGAAGTATAAGATAATATGTTGTTTGGTTTAAATTGTACTTTCTGAGAAGTACACAATATTTATTGAATTTTTTAAAATAAATTGATATTTACATAATTGTCCTCGTCAACAACTAATCAGATATTTCATGAAAAAAAATTCAAGGATAATTTTGAAAAAATAACTAATTTATCTAGAGGTATTATTAGGTAAATGACTTCCCTTGAATAAAGGAAGTACAATATTTAACTTCTCAGAAAAATATTTTTAAATATGTAACCAAGTAAGGAATATTTTTGTACTTCCCAGAAAGTTCAACTTCCCCTCTCTACTTACTCCAACTAAGTGAGCCCTTAAATCATTAGAATTACTACGTTTTTCTTCATTTTAAAAATGATTTATTACAATTATTTCAATAAATTTAAAATTAGTTAGGTTGCATAAAATAGAATATCAAATTTTATTTTAAGTTATTATGAGATTAAAAAATAAATATAAGTTTTATTTATATGTTTATAATAATTTTTATGTAAGAGTAATATTAAAAATTCATGTTTTCTCTTTTATGTTATATATTTACTTCAACTTACAAAATATATAATTTATCAGTTTAAATATCAAAACTAAGTATCAACATTCTTTCGTTCTATACTTTATTTTAGAACCAAATATAACATTTGATTTTTTATGACAAAAAAATATCATCTCGTCTCTCTTTTCCATTAAATAGTATATCTTAATAATTAATATAAAAAGTTATTATAAATTATTCATCAACACAAAAAAATTTAACAAATTAAAAAAATAGTGTATGATTCTCTAATAAATTTAAATATGTAAAATATATAATAAATTAATTTTTTATGCAATTTTATAATAAAAAATTATAGTAAACTAGAATTACAATGATGAATGTAAAGTTTGCAATTCAAAAAAAAATATTATTTATAAAAAATTTTCTTGGAATCTGTAATGAAAATATGTTTAACCAATAAATTTATTTTATTTAATGTTTATATATTTTTTATTATTATAAATATTTCTTTAAAAATTTTTTATCATAAAATAATTTTTATATATATTAATAAAATATAATATAAAATATATAATTTTCCGCCGCATTACGCGGGTATTATATTTCTATAACACCGCATCTTTTGTGAATTTTTTTTACTATTTTTAATTCGATTATTTTTTTCACTATTAGAATTTTTTCAAATTCGCCACTTTTATACGCCTTATAAATGGAGTATTACATGGATGAATTATCTTCTATGCAAAAGGAATCTAAATTGTAAAGAGTTTTCTAGAGTATTTATTTCGATTGTTGAGGAGTTTATTAATGTATAATATGATATGCTACCCTATAACATTATTTCAATCACAAAAGTATCTAAACTTATCAATTTGATGTATTATACTGTCATGATTTTATTTATATTCTTAAACTATGAGAGAGTCATGTCGACCATGTTATTCATTTAAAAACTATAATAAGTATGGTTCTTTTGAAATCATTCTTAACCATATCATGCAAAACTATCATCCAAGCAATGCATTAAGTTTGTTCAATAAGTATTATTAGACAATAATTTAATTTAATAAGTTTTTGAAGGTTAAAATTTTTAAATTTGTATGTTAAATTATAGTTTAAAATGACATTGTTTTTGTTTCAATTAGTTGTCTAATTTTTTGTCAATTAATTGTCTACTTCTTGTAAACTTGTTGTAAACAATTTGATAATGAGTTGACCACAAGTAGTCGACAATGTGACATTGAGTTGACAAAAGTCAAAATAAAAAAATAAGTTAACAATAAGTTGATAAATCCATAAAATTTTGAATTTTTTACTATAGATTGACAAGATGTTTGTAATCAATAAGAAAAAGTTGACAAGCAAAATTGACAAAATAAAAGACCAAAAGCTACATGTTAACAGTTGAGCACATGTTAAAAAAGATATGGTAAAACATTCAAAACAAATTTAATAATTAGTTGACAATAAGTGAATAATAAAAACTAAAAAACTATTATACGAATAATTATGTTATGAAATAAAAAATTAAATATGCATTAGTTTACAATAAGTTGACTACAATGTCACAACTCATGAAAAATATAAATGAAGATGCAAAGAATCTATTTATGTATTATGCATTAGTTGTGAAAAAATATTGTGAAATAAAAAAATAAATATACATTAACTGACAATAAGTTGACTACAAGCTGACAACTCATAAGAAAATATAAATGAAAGTATATAAATGGAATGTAGAGAATTGATTCATGCATTATGTATTAGTTGTAAAAAAATTGTGAAATAAAAAACTAAATATGTATTAGTTGACAATATGTTGACCACAAAGCGACAACTCATAGAAAATATATAAATAACGGTATATAAATGGAGATGCAAAGACTTGATCCATGTTGTATGAATCAGGAGTGAATAAATATTATGAAATAAAAAAAAAATGCATTAATTGTAAAAAAAGTTATGAAATAAAAAACTAAATATATATTAGTTCACAATAAATTGATCATAAGGTGACAACTTATAGTAAAAATATAAAACAAAGTTTATAAAGGAGACGTAGATAACTCATTAATGTATTATACATTAGTTGTGAATAAATATTATAAAATAAATAAAATAAACATATATTAATTGACAAATCATATAAAAAAATGTAAATATAAATATATAAATGGGATGCACCTCTCAAATACTCAACAAGAATTTTATCATCTGAACTATATATTTAAAAATAAAATATGAGTTGTTTATATTATATTATTTTTATAGTATGATATTATTAAAAATAAAATCAAAATGTTGATATATGTGATGTATGTTTTATTAGCTAAAAAAATGAATTTATGATATATTAAAACTGGTATTTATTTCCTTAGCATTATTCTATCACCCATTGAAAGTTCGAAACCAAAACTACTTATCCAAACAGTTCCCAACTCCCAAAGTTTCTTCTCTCTCCTCTTTCTCCTTCCCCACTAAAAATTATTAAAGACTTGACTTAAAATCTCAGAAACATTACTCTCCTTCTTCCTCTTTTCTGTCACGTGCAACACATGCGACCTCACTTCTTCTGCCTCCGGCGCACGTTAGCCCTCGCATGATCTCCCCCCTCTCTCCCTCCTCTTATCATTTCTAATTTCGCGCAATAAAAAATGATGGGATCCGACAATAATCACGCCTCCGATGAAATGGAGAGTCTCTTACTCGACGATCCATTAACGGTACCTAACACCACCACTAACGGTAACTCTTCGTCTTTCTCCGATTACCGAAGCGCCTTATCCTCACTCGCTGACACGCACCACCCTTTGTCCACGCCCAAACCGGACTCCGATCCTCTCCTCTCTCCTCCGCCTTATCGAAACCCTAACCCTTCCAACGATAATTCCTCATACATCGAACCTCCTTCTTATGCTGATGTCATCTTCAGTCCTTTCGATGAGGGTAATAGCAGCGAAATCAACGGTTTGGATAGTCCAAGTCAGCATTCCGAGTCTTCTTCAACATCATTTTCGCGATCTCAGTCGTTGAGTGGAGAGTATATAAAGATCACGGTTTCGAATCCGCAGAAGGAGCAAGAAATTTCGAATTCGCTTGTTCCAGGAGGTAATGCTTATTACACATATTTAATTACGACGAGAACCAATGTTGCGGATTTTAATGGGTCGGAATTTAGTGTTAGGAGAAGGTTTCGGGATGTGGTTACTTTATCTGATCGTTTGGCTGAGTCGTATAGAGGATTTGTTATCCCTCCACGACCGGATAAGAATGTGGTGGAGAGTCAAGTGATGCAGAAGCAGGAGTTTGTGGAGCAGAGACGTGTCGCGTTGGAGAAGTACTTGAGGAGGCTTGCGGCGCATCCTGTTATTGGGAAGAGTGATGAATTGAAGGTGTTTTTGCAGGTGCAAGGGAAGTTGCCTTTGGCTACAAGCACTGACGTGGCTTCACGGATGCTTGATGGTGCTGTTAAGTTGCCTAAGCAGTTGTTTGGAGAGAGCGCTGTTGTTGCGCCTCATGAGGTTGTGCAGCCTGCCAAAGGCGGCCGGGATTTGTTGAGGTTGTTTAAGGAGTTGAAGCAGTCAGTTGCAAATGATTGGGGTGGGTCTAAGCCTCGTGTTGCAGAAGAAGATAAGGAATTCATTGAGAAGAAAGAGAGGATGAATGATCTTGAACAGCAAATTAGCAATACTTCCCAGCAGGTAGAATTCTGTAGTTTCTTATGTTACTTTGATTGTGGTTTTAACGACGTGTTGGCTTCTTATGTTGTAATTTGAGGATGAGAAATCGTGGCTTGGCCATTTACCGTTTGGGATTATTGTTAACTTTTGTATGGTGGTTTTTCTTTATAGGCTGAATCATTGGTGAAAGCACAACAAGATATGGGAGAAACAATGGGAGAATTGGGGTTAGCATTTATTAAGTTGACGAAATTTGAGAATGAGGAGGCTGTGTTCAACTCACAAAGAGCAAGAGCTGCTGATATGAAAAACGTGGCTACTGCAGCTGTTAAAGCTAGCAGATTCTATAGGGAGTTGAATGCCCAGACTGTCAAGCATTTGGTAAATTGGAGATTCTCTTGTTCTGAATATTGATTCAGCATTTATTGATTGAGGATTATCTGGAAATATTTGATTAGGTTGAATATCATCACCATTACTGATCCTTAACACTGTCATTTAATATGCAGTTAAATTCTTGGTAAAATAAATATGCTCTCAAGTTGAGAGAATTGAAACATTCATTGTGATTAGAGATCATCATTTATAACTGATCATCTACCTTTTTTTTTTTGAGTTTTTAAGATATCTTCCTAATCACTCTGTAAAATGAGGTTAATATTTATCAAAGATTTTTCTTTTCAAGATTTCAAATGTTATTCTTATCTCTAATTGGCAGGACACTCTCCATGACTACCTTGGTTTGATGTTATCTGTCAATGGTGCATTTGGCGATCGATCCAGTGCTCTATTAACAGTGCAAACTCTTCTGTCTGAATTGTCCTCCCTGAAATCAAGAGCTGAAAAACTTGAAGCTGCATCATCAAAGATATTTGGTGGGGACAAGTCAAGAATTCGAAAGATAGAAGAGTTGAAAGAAACCATGAAAGTTACTGAAGATGCTAAAAACGTTGCAATCAGGGAATATGAACGAATCAAGGTAACATGCTACTATTGTTATTAAAGAAAGGATTTCATAAGGAAACTTGCATAATTTGCTTGTATATACATGTTGAGATGTTGACCATCGCTGCTCACTCTAGAGCATAAGTGATCCTTTTTGAATCACCTTAGCCGAGTTTTAACTCAATGCCTGTTTAAGTTTGCATAGGTGATGATCACTAAATAGAAATGCTAACTTCTATCTAGGTTCCCAAAAAAATTTGGTTTAGGGATTATTTTTAGAATCTTGCTTTGCTTGAGCTTGTTATTCTTATTAGAAATGACCACAAGTCTGCAATCAAATTCCCAAGATTAGTTTGGTAGCCACATTCCCAAGACTGCATTAGCTTTTCCCATAAAAATGTATCTTTTGTATGAACATTTGTAAAGAATGAAAGAGTTCAATATTGATAGTAGTTGAGGTTATAAGGTTGTTCCAGTGCAAACTCTTTTTTCCTTGTTTTGTACTTTATAGAAGTTTTTTATATGTGTCACTACTAGCAGTTTTCTGGATCCATGACTTAATTGTATGCTAATTGCAGGAAAATAATAGGACTGAATTAGAGAGGCTTGACAGAGAAAGGCATGCCGACTTCTTGAATATGCTGAAAGGTTTTGTAGTTAATCAGGTAATTTAATTTCTATGTTTCTTACTTTTTATGCATGATAACTTATCTGAACTGTCTGAAGTTGTAAATTGTCTCTTAATTAGTATCTTGTGTTATACTTGAGTGTCTTATACTTCTGCGTATGTAGTATATTTTGCTTCTTGTATCGTGTGGGTTGGACTTATAGTGGATTCTTTCTAGATCCATTATATGCATTGTTTTACTATATCATCAATTGTTTGGGGTAATGGTTGCACACTGTAGTCGGTAATCGTTGGGATGATTAGTCAGGCACCATTCGCATGCTTTGTGTGGGCAGTTTGCTTGACCACATAATTGAAAAGACTAAGCCATAAAGTCCTGATGATGTATTGCTGTTACTTTTTATTGGTGCATTTTAGGAGAATATTCAGACGTTTTATAGCATATGTTGCAAGGAGGACTCAAGATAATTACAAGTTTGTTACTAATCAGTGCATATGAATATTATATGATAACAGATAAGCAGTTGAGTTATGGAGCTGTATGGGCTCATTGCTATGAGAATTGATGGATTAATTGCTAATTTAATAGGCCAACAAAATGATGTTGACATGTCAGAATCTTGGAGATGAAAATTTGAGTTGTTGTCAAATACATTGATAATTGATCCAGCGACCAACATGACAATTAAGAAACATAAAAGACCATGTGGGTAATTCAGTGCATGTATTGTATGCTAGTTTTAGAACGGCAGTTGAGTTATGAAGCTGTATGGACTTATTGCTATGAGAATTGAGGGATTAATTGCTAATTTAATAGGTCAACAAAGTGATTTTGAAATGTCGGGATCTTGGAGATCAAAATTTGAGTTCTTGTCAAATAGATTGATAATTGATCAAGCGACCACCATGACAATTGAGAAACATAGAAGGCCATGTGGGTAATTCAGTGCATGTTGAGAACATGCTTGTATGCTAGTTTCAGAAAGGCCATAAATTACTTTTAGCTTTAAGTTTAAGGCTTCATGAACAAAGATTTTTGTATGAGAGTGCTGTTCACTGTGCAGAGGTCATACTAACATTTTAAGGCTAAGGCTCTTCTTGCTTTCTTGGTCATACCAGCATTGTAAGGATAATTTTCTTGAGTATGGAATGGTCATGGCCATGTGTTACGGATGGCAAATCTTTTAGTGTGAAGCTTTATAGTTTAAAGATTGTTTAAATCTGTTTGAGCTGAGATCTTTTAGTGTCCCCACCGGCTTCGGCAAATTATAGTAGCGGTTTTGTCATTTCGATTATGAGTAGTACTCCCACCAGATATCGTCAAATTATAGTTATTGTATCGCTGAACTCGTGTCTAGAAACCTAGATGATACAATTAGGGTTAAGTGAAAAGAGGAGAAGTTGAGAGCTTCTGAGGAAGACGAGGGAAGAGAGAGAAAGTATTCTCTCAATAGGCATCAGTTATGTGGTCAAGTGTAGTCCCGTAACTATATATATGCGGTCAACCTCCTCACATCATTTGTCACCTCATCATCCACATCAGCAGTCAACAAATCAACTAATCACTTATTACAAACAATATAAACCATCCAGCTATACTAACATCGTGCACCCACTATAATATATTCTTGGGTCTGTCCCTTACTTAAGTTGATTGCATTGTTCTAATGTGGGTATTGTGTGAATGAAACTTGATTTTGATTATGAGTAGTACTCCCACCAGATATCGTCAAATTACAGTTATTGTCTTGCCGAACTCGTGGACCCACTATAATATATTCTTGGGTCTGTCCCTTACTTAGTTTATTGCGTTGTTCTAATGTGGGTATTGTGTGAATGAAACTTGATTAAAGTTGAGTACTGATGCAGGTAGGGTACGCAGAGAAAATTGCGAATGTATGGGCTAAAGTTGCGGAGGAGACAAGTGGGTATGTGAATGAGAGCTCTTGAACTTGACGTTGTAAATTCATCATCTACTACATTTGCTTCTCCTTTCCAGTACATTTGGTTATTGTGCACATTGCTAGGAACTAGTCTTCACTGATATCAATAAAACCAAAAAAAAAAAGAAAATACTTGCCGAGTTGTATGCTAGAGAGAGAGAGAGGTTGCAAATCCTTCATACTTGTATTTTTTTGAATGTGTAATTTGGTTATAACGTGTTCATCATCTGGTTTGGAGTTTGGACTTGTGTGAGTTGTTTTTGATCTGCTGAACTATTTTCATTCTTAATTATTTTTAAAAGCGTTTCCAAATGTGACCCATGCGCTAGATGACATGATTTGTATAATTACAAACATAATTCAGTTTTTTTTTCAAGAGTCAAATTGCCATGAACATAAAACAATATTCTCACTTATTCATGACATCACTGGAATACCCTTTTTAACTTGTTTATTAGTTTCCAGGGATTATGTTTTGATCACAAGTTATCAACATGAGATCTCATTTTATAAGAGTGGTTTGAGGTGGAAAAAGCAAATTGGATTGTAATTAGCATAGTTTAACCTGTTGGTTTTGGAATATAAATTTGATTTTGGTTTTTTAGGAATATAAATTTGAAACTGTTGATTTTGAGTGTTTAATTTATTTTTTGAGAATCAAAATTGCGGAATTAGTCACTGGATTTAAAATGAACGCTGAAACGAGCAAGTTTACTAGTATTCCAGTTCCTAAGAATCCTGAATTGCAAGAACGACAGTTTGGTTCATTTTGACTGCTTGAAGAGAGGGTATAACATTGATTTGCATCATGCCATACGTCAGCCTTCGTATACAAGTCTGTTTATGTCGAGAGGAGTGTGAGACGGGTATAGATTTTGGATCATTTCCAGGACTAATTGCACAGTGCACGTCATTGTCTTTTTTAATTACAAAAAGATTCTTTTCTTTTAAATTTTACACAGCGTACGTCATTATCTTTTATATTTGCATTTAGACACTTTTTTTTACACTTATACGATGTTTATAACAAGATTTGCCTTCAAAACCTGAAATAGAGAAGGTAAGCAGAGAAAAAGATCAATATAATCTTTTGCCAATGGCAAATATGATCTGTATTGAAAGATCAAAAGTTTACAACAAAGATTACGACAGTATTCAATTGCATTTTGTTGTTTATAAATTAATCACTTTTATATGACTCACAGACCACAGCAACTCGCCCAAATCTCTGGTATTTGGCTATCATAGAAACAAGGAGAATTCTGCTAATATTGAGAACACGAACACAGAAAACAATGGCAGAAGTAATGCTTTGTTATTGTTAATAGTCAAAGAGAAACTGCTGGAATATAGGCTTATCAAACACTGAAAATTACAAAACAGAAGCATTTCCTTCATTAAGAAATCGAACAGTTA